>JARQSW010000768.1:80097-101523 GCA_030142375.1 Calameuta pallipes | reverse complement strand
ACGGGAAGAAAATTTCCTAAAAAATATGTCTTTGGTTTTTCGAAATCTGTCATAGTTTCGCAGAGATGCACAAAAATTTAAGTGTTCCACTTCAATTGCGCATTACTGTATAGGAGGGTTGAGACATAACAACGCGAGTCAAAAAATAAATTCTGTTTCAATTATTTTGCATTTTTCTCGGCAGTACAGGGACAGAATTTATAATTTCTGTTTCAGTCCGGCATACGCAACAAATAGGTCTAGATCGGGATCAAAAGAACGAGATCAGATTAACCACAAATTATTTGTCAAACGAACAGACCTACATCACTGTGAAGAGAATGAAATCAGAGTTATTAGGATCGAAGCAGTACATATTTTTTGACACCGGAATATTTTAATTTTATACCGGAAGAATTTTATTTATATTTAGCAAAATCAGTTAAGTTGCTCATAAGACAAAAAAAGGATGTTGAACCTATAGAGTTTCTCGTTCATTATACCTATAAGCCTATTTATTTTCTATATCATAAAATGAACTAGACATTTTAAATGTTGATGGTTTTTATTTTAAATGTCTTAATCCTTTTCGTTAAACTTTTCAAATTATACCTTTTAGTTGTAATCGACAGAGAATAATATCAATTTAGACAACGAAAAATAAAATAAGAAATAATCTTTATCGGATTAAAGCAGTATAAACATGAACAACAAAAACATGTTCGTGTAGAAAACTCGCCAAGTATAAGATCGCTGTGAACTTCCCTAACAAAAGATCTTGAAATCACATTATAATGCCAAGTACATAACTTACTAAAAATCTGCTTATTATAGTATGATCTCGGAAATAGTTCATCATAATAATTGTATTTTCAAAAGTTTCTATAACGTCTTTACCATTCTTTTGCGTTATTACTGCTGCTTATATCTAATTATGATTTAATAGTCAATTAATAATAAATAACGCGTTAGGTGATTCCATATCGAGTACTACTAGGCGGATCCGTGCTGAAAGCTTCACACTATCAACTTTTAGCGAACTACCGTATTCATTGTTAATATTGCAAATGTTATTAGATGGCCCCATTCTTACCGTCTGTCAGTGGGTTTCAGAAAGCATACTAAAGGCTCATTTAGTTTAAGTAACGTAACAACCCGCCAAGTAGTACTCGATATGGAATAACCCAACGTGTTTTCGTATGTACTACGTTCCAAAATAAAGATTATCTCCACTGTATTTGGCGAATTTTTATACTGTTCAATTTATACTGTATTTAGCGAGGTTCGACTGTAATAGTCATGTACAATAATAATAGGAGTATTCTTACTCATTGTCCATGAAAATGCCTACCGTGAATTAATGTAGGACGTAGGAAATTAGTATTACGATCGCTAACAGGGTCCTTTAAAATATAATTGCTGCCTATTAGTATCACTTTAATTACACTTAATCTAGACTATTTTGTCAGAGCATATATTCTAAGAATCTATTGTTGCTTGTTTGGGGAGGAATAGATTGTCTGTACAATTCGACACTGGGTTTCGTACCTTTGTTATAAATTCTGCAGACTCATAAAGACAAAACGCTATAATTGTCGCGTACTCCTAAATATACAAAGGCACTAAGGCTGTGAACGGTCAGGGGTGGGAAATGTTGATAAGAGAATGCCACATCTAATTGTAAGCGGCGAATATTATTGTGACGATACCCCTACGTTTTGTCACATGTTGCTCATAGTTCATTGCTCATTACTCTTGACAGTTTACGCTGATTTACTCAATACTGCTTAAAGTATTTAACAAAATCAATCGCACCCGAATAGAAAAAGTGTAGCAAGCAGATCGCCATAAAGTTTTGGTGGGTGGCAAACAGTGGGCAGTGATGGTGTTCAATGAAGAAGAAATTGTATAAAAAAGCTGGCGACCTTTCCGAAATTCTCTCACATTCCATAAGAATCAATTTACTTTCGCTTCAGCAACTGACTGATACAAGTCTCGTTCCCCAAGTCCCGTTATTTCCCAATTTGGAACTAGAATTGTCCGTAGCGAGACAACCAATGCCGCTACAAATGCCGAACGGCACGTCAGTCGATTTCCCGGAGATAATGAAATTCGCGAAAGCCTTTGGCCGCCAGGCACACCCTTGTGCCACGAGATGAGAAGGTACCTTCGAGAGATAGAAGATGGGATCAGACTAGCTAGATCGAAACGGTAGGTAGAGGGTCGGCAGGGAACGTACAGGTAGTAAAAGAAAGCGGATTGTGAACCAACAGTGTAACAGTAACAAATGGGCCCTCTATTTGGGACTTTAAAATAGTTAATAAAGCTAGAGAAGCAAAGAAAGCGAAATCTGATTGACCAAAGGCCACGCGAGAAAAGATCCACGAGGGGATACGTGACTGTTTGAACGATAATCTACACGAGATCGATATCACCGCTTTTCGACGGAACGTAACTCAGGTGAGAGAATCATGAGAAGATGTACCGTAAAGGATCTTCGTGTTGAATTCGCGATAAATAGTCTAACCATCCTACCGCAAGGACTAGGCGAATAACGCAGCGATATACGGTTAATGATACAGACGAATTGAGCAGTGGATCGGAACGCGTATTAAACAATAGTAAACAACAAAGTAAATATTAATACACACAGTTTCACACGAAAGAGATAAATAATGGTAAGGATTAGCGTATATAAATTATGAAGAGGAATTTAACAAGAGTCTCAAGCAGATAAATCAGTGTGAATAGACTAGTATAAGAAAGAAAAGTTAATGTGAGCGAAAATGCATGAACAAGATGGGACGTTATACGTCAATAGGTTGATAGAAAATACAAGTACGTTAACTAATATGTGAACTCAAAAGAAGCGTAGCTCACGAATTCTGATATAGTCTCCAAGGTCACCGAGAGTCTCACACTAATCCTGTATACTAATTAACAGGTAGCGACAACGATAAGAATTCATTGAAGACACGGAATCTTTTCCTTCAATATTCTCCTGGGCCGAGACCCGGAGGAATATATGAAACTACAGGGCGTAAGCTCTAACCTTAAAGGCGAAAAAAATTTCGTCCTCACAAATGCTAGACGCTTACCGTGAATCGAGACACAAATTTGACATTTTAAACACCGTAACGCACCCGGCCAAGACAGCTAACACCGTCAGAATGTCCGGACGAGGAAGATTCGTCCCGTTGCTCGGGGCTAGCGTTAGCCTCGACACCAGTGTCAAGCTCTCCTGGGCCAATAATATTAGTGGAAGGAATCGCCTATTGCGTCGTTACGCGCTAATTTTAAAACATGCCTGTGGACCATTATTGTTTTGGCGATAATTACAATAGGTAAGTTCTGCTGAAAAGGATATCAGATAGCAATATGATAATTACCCTCACGAGAAGGACTTGAAAGGATATTCTTTAGGCCGGAGTCTTCTTGTAATCGATACTACACGATACGTAGAAGGACGATCTATTCGGTTTAGGATAACTCCTGTACGCGGTAACGAGGCATATGTCGCCTATTCGCAAACTCGGGAGAGTACGGTGTTGTCACTTCTCGTACCCGCGGCTTGAGGAGTCCGGTTGTTATCTGGCGGTTTTCCTCGATGAGTCCTTCCAGGAACGTCAAAGAGGGGAGATTCGTAATGCCTCGCCAGGGTAGCTCTTCGATCTCCCTTCTTCTTCGGTATAGCCGATGTGCCCTTCGCGGGACAAGGACACCGACGATACTGAAACGTAACGGGATGGTCTATAGCAACACTCCTTTCATGGCTGACTCCCTACTTAATTCGAGAGTCGTTGGTTGCGGGGTGAAGGCGCCGGATGTCTATGGCGGTCCTCCACGCTCCTTTGCGTAACTGGTGGCGGCTTCCTTTAAGTGGTTCTGAGGCTGGTGTTAGTTCCTCAGTGTCGAAGCAGGGTTTCCCTAGGCGTAATTGGTGACCGGATACGAGACGCATGAAATTATTGTACAATAAAAATTAGTCTAACGCTACGACAAAATTCTAGTGGGTACTGGAGTTCTTGGCCGGTACATCTCGCGATACTCCCCGAGGGACGGTACTACGTTTCGCAGTTAGAAATACGACAGTTCTTTAGTTCGGGATTTTTTGACGAGAAATATAACGTCACAATGTATAAAGTCAAATATTTTGCTTTTGTCGAGTAATATAGATTGGTTATTCAGTATTTGCAATTCCGTTAGACTTTCGATATGATGTTCTTTTTGTTTTAATTGTGTGATTTTAATTGTATATAGACTCGCATATATGCGATTTTATTCTAATCCAGGTACAAAGTGTACGGCTTACGCAGGCATTCATGCTTATCTATCAGAGCACTATATTTTTTATAAATTGAAAATTATCATTATGCTAATAAGTTAATGTCGGTTTTTGATCGGTCCAGTTATTTCAATTTCATAATCAGATCTCTCTAACTTTGCTGCTACAATAGGAGTGCGTGCGTGTATTAAATGCGCTTCCTGTGTATTAATTACGCGTGTATTAACTCCTTCGTTGACATTAAAGCAATAATGCACATTCATTTTTTTGTCTTAACTTGCCCCAATTTGGAATTCAAGTGGTACCTTAATACATATTGTCAACTGCAATTAAAAAAATTTCTTGCCAGTTTGAGCACTTTTAGTCGAATTCTTCATGCCACCGAAGGGGTCAAATGTGTATCCTTGTGTATATCGATTTATGATAGAATGAATGCGCAACTAAATATTATTCAATTTTCAAAATTAAACTATTTAAAAATAGAATGATAAATATTTGAAGCGAGGTTTTACTTTCCACAGATACCAAAGTAAAACTCGATATTAGCGATGTAGAACAGAGAGGATTTACATGGATTTATTCTTTGAGAAATCATTTTCATAAAATGATATTGGTTTTTTTTATTTTAAAATTATCATCGTGCAGTAAGCAGATGGAAGAAACTTATTTTTATCGGGATGATACATTTTTATTAGTATACAGGAATTTGCTGTGGACTGATTTAAACTCAATTGACAATATTGATTAGTGAAAAATCTCTTTTCAGTTTATGGTCTATTTAATAAATTCTCAAATGAGTACACTTACGCAATTAACCTGTTATTTGCAGTTTGCAAGGCATTTGCATAGCGATGGTGACACAATCGTTTTCAAGGCGTGACAATTGTATTTAATTAAGTGGATAACTCAATCCAAACGATCAACGCTTTTAATTAAATCAGTAGCTTTGGTTATAAATTACATTATTTCACATTAATTCAGATATAAAATGGTAATTCAATATTTAATAAAGCAATGAATGGTTAACTTTCACGTATTCACAAGTATGAGAGAACATAATTACTTGCAGGGTTTCTCAGAGTATAGCCCATTCGAGTTTCTAGAGATTAGAATGTACGTTTTCCCTACGTAAGCTCCTTGTTAACACACTTATCGAAATGATATCTTAACCCCTTCGTTGGTGTGAAGAATTCGACTAAAAGCGCTGAAACTGAAAAGACATTTTTTAAATTTCAGTTGAAAATATCTACTAGGAAATTTGTTGGGTCGTTGAATCCAAATTTGATTAAAAAATTTGAAAATTCAAAATTGGCTGACACAAAACAGCGCAATAATTTGGGTTTTGGCCTTCCATTTTGGGTCAGTCATTTTGAATTTGGCAGTTTTAATTTCAAATTCGAATTCAGTGACCCAAGAAACCCCTTTAGTCAATGTATTCTCAATAATCTCCAAGTATTATACATTTTTTTTTTTAATTTTAGTGAATCATTTTGTGTCAGCAATTTTGAATTTGGCAAGTTGACTTCAAATTTGGATGCAGCGATCCCAAAAACCCCCAACCACCACTTGACTTCTAACTCGGAGCAAATTACTACACAAAACGATGTGCGCATTATTGCGCCAATGCCACACAGGACACGATTTGATTCCGCGCAGTACTGCGTCAATGCCAACGAAAGGGTTAAAGACTGCTTTAAGACCTCTTCAAATTAAATGATGTCTGAAAGTCGTTTTTCAGACGTCCTTTCTACATTTGTACTAACAGAGTTATTAATGTGTAAAAAACAAAGTTTAAAGTTACAATTCGTCATATCGTATTATTATCTATTATTGCAAATTGTATATTTTATACCATATATAAACAATATAAAGAAACGCATCTTTAAATTAGCGGCAGAATTCATTCAATTTTACAGGCGCACTTGAAAGTTAAACAATAAAACATGTGAGTCGATTAATATTTTATAAATCACGGAAGATTAATCGATTCCTGCGTTTTCCGATCACCAAAATAAAAAATCAGAATCGAATCCATTGTTGAAATATGTAATCCTTAATATCCGTTATTCAGATTGCCAGATTATTGGGATTTTATAAAATCGTTCTTGACGGGAGGTATCCGATTCGAAAAGGATGCGGCCGCTTTAACAAGATTTACCATCCACATGGGGGTTACGAATGCCAGCAAAGTCTTTGGCTGGATGTCTGGATACCCCGTTGCTATGGAAACGGGCCATGCGCAAAGGGGTTCGTTTGGCAGTATCTCGACAGGGGTGGTTTTTCGTGTTGGCCACCCGGGATCAAGCAGCTGGGCGGTGTCGGCTTCCCTTTGTTAGTTTCCCTATTTCACAGTGAACGCTTGTCGAAAATCTTTGAAAATTTTATTGAATACGTAAGTCACGTCAAGAGTATATCCAGTGAGTGTTTTTTTGAGCCTTAAGGATGCTGTTACGCGTGTCTTCGTTTTGCGCTCGGCCACCCCTGCGCCACCATCTGATTCAGCGTGAACAAGTGAAAGTGCTTTGTTTTTGGTGCTGTAAATTTACTAATAATCAATCGATTCAATAATAAATCTCTTTTGTTAATTCTGACACATATGCTTAATAAATTACACCGGATTATCGCGTTGCCGTCTTTGTTCTGCTTGGGACTACAGAGAATTGAAGTGTCGTTCTTAAATGATATTCTTTTCAAGGGTTAAAATTCTGTCAACTAAACCATTTAATGACCGATATATTTATTCATAACATCGTGTATGATATCCTTTAAATATCATTGTACTTGCTATAAACGGTTAATATCATTCTAAAATCGCAATGATCATTAAATGGAGTAAAATTCAGACTAAAATTTCGGTTAAGTTGTGACTTTCTAACAAATCTTTAGTACTTAACTATTCAATAATCTAATCTTACTCGGGTAATGAGAAAATATTTACTTCTTTCATTGTGTCATAACTTTAGGCAAGACGTGCACTGTATTTATCTGTGTCGTAATTGATACTACTTTTAAAGAGAATAATCTACAATAACTATGAGACATCTGAAATATCGTAATAATCTAATTATATTCGTCAATTCATTCTAAATCTACAGGTTATATAACCGTGCAATGTGTTCATTATGAAAAGCAATACCAGCAGAAGAGAATAAAAAAAGGGTGCAGGAGATGCGAAGTTGTAGTAAATAGTTGAGCAACCGATAAAATTCTTGAAAGTTCCATTCAGCGTCTAGCAATATATTTCAAAATTTATAAAGAATAAAAGTCAATAAGCAGCCACAAAATAACGCAATGAAACAGGGGCAAGAATCGGATAAACAAAAAATACGCTTAGCGTAGTTGATTCGTTTGTTGTCATTGTTTCTGTTAAACGGACCTTTTGTTTACATAATCATAGTGGGTATGTGGCGCCCCAACGTGTTGTCTTGTCGAAACATCCCCACGACTCTGAGGATAGCTTTGTACGGGGTGTGGCAAAAGTTATTGCCCTTTCGTCCAGTACTTTTGTACTTCGTTTCGTTCATTTACTTTTTTCTCGTCGACCATCCAATGCTCGCGCTTTATTTTATTCTCATTTCAAGTCCCATTAATCTTGACCCCAACTTTCACTCAGCTACAAGCACGCTCTTCCTCTATATTTGTGTTTTACCGACTGTTGTACATGCGTTTTTTTATCGAATTGTTTTCAGTGCGGATCTTTAAGCTAAAGTCAACGTATAATATTACATAATACACAATGACTTCTAGAGCATAATATTATTTTAAAACAAAAATTTCTTAGGACATTAAAGTTACATAGGACTGATTATTTGCCTTCTTCTTAATGCTTCTAGAATCTTCATTCGACATCAGACTTCTTTTTGAAAGGCAAATATTCTAGATTAGACACGGGAATTCATTTTTTGTACAGGTTACAGGTATATCATGAGCAGCTAGGATAGTTATTTAAAATTACGTATTCGACTTCTTAAATCAACATTTCCTTCAATGAAGCATTGAATTCAGTATTTAAATTATTATTCAGACGATTTATTCGCGTAGTTTCGCTTACAACTTCTTTTGGGTGAAGGTGCACGTCTAATTTAATATTCTAATATTTTTCTTGCATGAAATCTAAGAATACTGTGATCATTGGCCAAATCAAATGTAGAGGGACCAGTAAATAACGTAATGTAATCTACAATTTCTATTTTGTATAGATGAAATTATTTTAGTACTTACTCATCGTTATTTAACGTCATGTATGTGCCTCTAGGTTGAAGCAAATATTTCTATTAAATCAGTAAACAGAAACATGATTGATGACTGGAATTGCACATGAGAAACTAATTGAAACTTGAAATACTCTGTACCTAGAGTAAATGCCTCTAATCACGAATCATTTATCGTAACAGAATTAATTTAAAATGACATTATGGAGGTAAAATGGGCTGTTAAGCGAAATATTAAGCGTAAAACAAATTAATGAATCATTCTTACTTGTTTTTTTTTCTCGATTATCTCGTGATTATTTTACTTTTTAAACTATCATTTTCTGAATTTTTTTCTTTCACTTTGACGTTAGTCGTTAATCGTTATTATTAATCGCAACGATCTGTTACTAAATTTTAATGAACAAGTCGAATTTTCTCCTGCGCATTTTGTACTATATTTATTATTTTCAATGTTATTTACTATGTAAATTCTCTACATAAATTTTCATAATTCATTTTTGATACAGCATCCGTTATAATTGTAATCAATGCCGTAAATCTTCGTAAAACATGAATTTATTGAGAAATACGCCGTATTTATTTACATAAATAAATACTTCCTTCGCTTTACTTTATGATTCGAAAAATATATCGGAGCTAATTGAAATATACCCTACGTCTGTTAGGAAGCTCTACATTTTTTCAAGGTAGCGCACCGTGTGATTGTTCAGATCCCGCGCTGCTTTCAGAGACTCTTAAAACCATCCAATTAACCACCCCAGGAGTACCTCGATCAAAAGTGATAATAGGGAATTCTTTTAACGCCGTTATTCATGAATTCTATAAAAGTTTATTAGTTTCTCTATTATATGCATAGAAGGATTTCTAATTTCATCGACCGAACACCACCTATTAAACGAAGTTACTGCTATATTTTTATTATGAGGCAGAAAATTGATATTTATTCAATCAGTTATACGGATACCAATGACACTGAACTGTCATGATGAGTCCTTCAATGCTGTCAAAAACACTTTTATTTTAAATTTATAAAATCTGCCATATTGCATCGGCAAGTATGTATATCAAAATGAATATCGATTTGATGATAACATAGCTAATATCCAGTAGTGGGATTTGACACATGATTACATTTAATATTTGAATTCAAATAAGGTAATACGACGTATATCTTACATAAAGACACATTGAACGGAATTTTAGGTCAAATAATACGTTGCATATCATATACAAGAGAATGTGTTTTTTTATTTTTATCTTCAGATCGAGAGGTTCTACTACATAATTTCGTACATTTGTGTACCTATACATCGTACATAAGATATTGATATAGCAATAGCACAGTTTAAAATTTTTTAATTTATAAAATATTCGCGGTTCATGAAGCGTGAAGTTGATGCTTCGCTTATATGATTAAATTTAAATAGACCTTCTAATAAATTTTTAGTCACATATAGGATGCGTTCGACATAGGTGCTTATATGCTTGCAACGCTCACGTGTATGAGTAGTTATGTAGCGGGTTCGAGTTGGACTTGACGCTTTAACGAGCTCACGCTATGACCATTGAGCCATAAGCATCGATATGAACGCTTTTAGCATCATCTGCCGTAACTACTGTATTGTATACTTTGAGGAGTTTGGAGCGCTTCACGCCAGTCAAATCAGTGCTAAATTTTAGTAATCGTCTTTCTAAATTTGATGCATTATGTAACATTTGTTGAGTTTCATTTGCATCATTTCATGTGTCTTGATCGTCAAAGCGCGTTATTCCTTCAAGTTGAACGGCGCCTTTCTACAGCTAATATAACCGCATACGCGCCGTTCGACTTTAAGGAATTAACGCGCTTTGACGCTCAAGTTTTTGCTGCCCTCCCTCCTTGGCGAAAGCGTCTGTTGGCACAATATGGAAGCGATTATGACAGTTTTGACTTCTGATTCATTTCTTGAACGGACATATGGTCTTACTACGTAATATATCCGATATCTGTTTTAGTACTTTTATACAATAAAACATTGTATATCTTTTCCCACATTGGATGAATTGATTGCAAGGAAAACTGCCAATACTTGAAACAAATTCACATTGTTTCATGTAAAACAATGAGAAAAATTAAAACATATACGAAAACATTTTCTAATACTATATTAATGTTTCTTTTATGGAAGGATGATGAATTTAATTTTAGCTTCGTCCCGATTCGTTATCTAACAGAGACTAAATGTGCACCCTGTTGAAATTAGTGGGGATAACTCTAAAATTTCGTAAGCCTCAGCTGTTATAGCCGCAGACTTGTGTGCGTCGTTACGGGTAGATGGAACGATATAATAAGGAAGATATCTCCAATAATGCTGTATCCGGAAATTTTACTTAAGGTAATTGCCGAGCCTCGCTTCGATTAATCAGATTATGTTGTATCTCACCCGATATTCCATTTCATTCATTTTTTCCTTTTTTCCCCCTTTTTTGTTCTTACTTTGTGCCTGATGCAACGAGGAAAAACTATGACGAAACAGTGAGACATTTTTAAAGTGATTACCGGTTACCGGATACTTTCAGAATTACATCTTCGATTGATCACTTTCATCCATTGTCTCTTCAGTGGAGAAATAATTAATGTCATATGAAACGTTGTAGAATTTTTTTATTGTAAACTTTTTATTAGTCGTGCTGAACAAAAACGCAATGGTTTCTCATTACTATTGAAAACGTAATCAAAATCTCATACACAATTTTGTAATAAATTTCATTTTTTTCCAGTTCAGTGACTCATACAATTTTAAATTCATAAAGGCAATTGATTGAGCAAGAGAGGTATTTTGAGATATTTTGAATTTCTGAGATAGGGATATTTTATGTCTTGTCTTGATAAGATCTGAGTAATATCTCCGACAGCTAACGAGGCGCGATAATTCGTTTACGTAAATATTACAAAATAGAAGTTATTTGCGGGGTTACAAATATGTTACTTAGAGCAACCGCATCTAAGTAATTTGTCAATATTGTTATAGAATTTCTGTACACAATCAATAATTTTATTCATATTAGGGTCTATACTGTTGAATTCTATAACTCTATTAGCTGTACCTGTATCAACCTAGAACTGAATTTATTTAAAAACTCTGTTTCAATAGGAATTGTCGTTCGCGTATCATAGACGTTTACGTCCAAGGAAAAACGTTTCAATCTAAAATAGAACGCTTGCTAAATTATAATAAAGCCACATTTAATGCCATGTTAAGTTTTAAATTTTTTTTTTCTAAATTCGTTTCATTCACGTCAGGCCATGCAACTAGTTCATGTCATGTTTTCTTTGGATAAATGCATCCCTTAAGCCTAACAAGCTTCAATATAAAAAAAATTCGTTTTTTATCTAAGATCCTCTCGCTCTTCGTTAATCGATCTTTCAGCAGTACTATCTGCTTCCGTTTCCTCCAGCATATATATATATTTTTATTTTTCAATCAATGGTATAAAAGTGCCGAAAATCGCAGGCGCATTGAGGATTATATCCACATAGGTATAACTCTTGGCAAAATGCTGTGGTCAAAAGAGGAAACAAAAGTTCCAAATGGAGGAGCTTGGATTAAAATTGTTTGGTATTGTTGAATGCTATTCGATACAGTTTGGCATGAGAGGTGCACCAATACTGGCGTGTCTTTCGTTTTGTCTTAATCATCGTTTCCTATTCCAAGTGAGCATGGCGTCAAATTACCTTCATTTTCCCATTACACTCTTCTTCTCATCTGGGGCGGAACAATTTGGGGGAGCCGTGGTAAATAGCACTAGGGTTTCAGTGTCAGCCAACCTGAACCGTGTTCACCGACATTTAAGTAATTGTTGCTGAACAGAAATACACTCACGTGGAATAAATATGCGAAATTAACAAGTTTATACTTTTCAAGAAACTCTGAAATGTTCAACGACAATGAAGAAAAAATATATGAAATCGAATAAGTAGCCATGTTAGTATGGAATAAGATTTGTATATTGTTCATTGAATGTTTCAAAATAATTTTATTGAAAACTTACTAGTTTAAAGCTAAGCAAGCATCCTAATAGAAAAACATTAGAATAATAGTTATTTTTTTACTAATTCACGAAGAAATTAATTCTCTTGAAACATGATACTGATGCGTTAATAATATTTAGACAACTTTCAGTTATTTAAGCATTAGAGTTGCGTGCCTGAAGACTGCCAACTTCCTGCTCTCGATAGACCAGATTATATAATATTCCCCTACCGTAGGCTTAATCACTCAGACGAGAGCATTCTGTTTTATTAAGGGCTTCAATGAATGTTCCTGTATCTTTGGCTATTAAGAGGGAAGCTTCTTCGCTTTTTCAATATTTATTGAGAAATGGATACATGCACGGTTATTTTAGAATTTATAAATGCACGGTGAAGTTAATGGTTATTTGTAAAAATGAACACAGTTCTTAATAATTACTGCTAATAAGAAATCGAAAGGAAATTACACAGATCTATTGGAACTCTACATTTTCCTGGTTAAGTCTTTATTATCGATCCGCTCAAAGATATAACGTAGGACTTTAGATTATTGTACAATTTTAACTATGACGATAGTAGTTATTGTAGATTTTTCTTATTGCGATCAGATCCCCAAAATTGAATTGGTATTAAGTATTGTTCCTCCATTGCACGCAAAAACTAATAGTATTCTCCCGAAGTAATTGAGTTCAAAATAAAATTCTAATCGGATTTCAGAATGTTTCTAACACTCAATGGCCCTGTGCGAGAAGAGGGAAAGATGAGATATAATAATTATCAATAAAGTGATGTTCTGTGTAGCAATCGATGTTAAAAGACATAAATATAAAAGTGATCATCGTGCCAGTGATGTGAGACAAACTATTGTAAATAACACATGTAAATAAATACTCAAATAATAATTTGTCATAATGTAAGACAGCCAATCGTAGACAAGAAATTTAATCGGGTCAAAGTTTCGCAATTTTCGAGAACTTGTATTGCGTCACAAGTATTTCCAAGTGGGAAGACATGTGGGAGATGAAATCAAGTCATGTAACAATCATTTTAAGTGCTCCACGAAGGGGATGGAACCGGAGCATACAGATTGACAGGATGTAAGAGATTCGGAGTATCAAGGCCTGTAGAAGATCAAGTTCGGAATATTTCTTGTGACAAAGTGCCCTATATATAAAATGCAATTCCCACGAAATTTTCTTCTGATCCTCGGAATGTTTACAATTTCGTACGTGAACGGATGGACGCCGTCAAATAAGGGATTCTACTCCGAGAATCCAAGGAGCAATTCGTCCCTGCCAACTTTAACAATCGGCCTGATAGTGCCTCACACGAATTTTTTAGCACGAGAGTACAGCAAAGCCATTAGCAAAGCTGTAACCGGTCTTCATCGAGGCAGAGGTTCACCGAAATTCTCATTCTTGGAAAAATACCAGTTCAATCAGTCACACATAAAAAATGTAATGATGGAGCTGACTCCAAGCCCGACAGGTAAATATATTTTGCGATTGATAAGCAATTTGTTTTTCTCAAATCTTCTTATCGTAGAAATTGCGAAGGTACCATTAAAAATTACGGCATCCGTCTTCTTGTGAGTGAAACTCATTTGATTGAATCTAAATTTGGAACTCGAAGTAACATGATGAAGAAATGTTATTCATTAAAAAAAGGATGAAAATGAACACATATGTCTCCAACAAAATATAAATTGTTTAATGTGAAATGACTAAATGTTGAAAGTGTATAAAAATTTTATAAAAATAGTTTTCATATTGGGGTTCAATATAAAATGAAATCAATAACATTTTTTTGAGGGCAGAGCTCAGGTGTGATGCCAGAAATACTGGTGTCCCTGAAATTTATTCAATAGGTAGGGACTTCTTCCGCGGTACTTGATAGATCCTTGATTCAGTCTTTAAACTCCTTTATTGAATCTGATAAACTTTAAAGGCACTAGGTACACTCTCGACTAAATTTCAGCTAGAGATGTTAACCCAACTATGTACTTCATAACCACATAATGATGTGGTTTCGGTCAAGGTGAGACTACGAGTAAATTAGTGAGACTTAAGAGGAATTGTTAACAACAACCTGATCTAGTAGTTTAATATATACACGAATCGAAATATGTCTAAAATTCCACAATGGACTAATTTCATTACGAATTCAGATTAATTACTTTTAGCGATATCATAATACCTTGCTTGCGTGAGAATGTATCAGGGACTGATCATTATTTTGTCTTGCTCATGTATCGCCACTGAGATGATTCTGTACTTTGCACGTACTTCGGAATTGGCTCATTATAATGTGGATTTCGAGATCCAGGCTGATGTCGACTTGCATGCTGGGATTATACTTGATTCGTACAGCATGTAACGGTTGGTTATCGGCGTAATTATTTTCTATATATTAATTATACTTGAACGTCACTGAGGGCAATGTTATCTATCGGTATCCCCTCTATCTTGTCACAGGAATCGAGGTAGCTTAACGCACGATGCTCCTCGTCCCTTTCGCTAAATGACTGTCTGTGAGGAAACAGCTCATTCCGGTTGTGTATTAAGTGTGACCACCGAATATCTTAATTAATATTACGATAATTCACCGTTAGCCTATAATTTTTAGTCTTTATTTGTGAATTCCCCTTAATAGCAGCAGCGATAGACCAGCGATAGGGTTTCTGTGTGGGTTACTCCCTTCGATAAGAGACATAAATACCTGGCCAAGCCACCTGGCATAAGAAAGCATGAAATCGGAAATCTAATAAGAATCCATCGGCTCATCCTCATTGAGTTTCTGTTCTATGGAAAATGTGGACAAGATGACAAGCATAAGGATAATCTAGATAACAATTCGACAACAGTATACATCGGTATTGTTCACCTTCCTTATAATTGCTTATACACATCTCATTTACGAGGGATGGTTCCGTGAGGATTCTTCATAATTTAATTCGAAGCGTTTATATTTTGACGATATTATATACATATCTTACCTCAGTATGGAATGAATGCGAAATGAGTGTTTGTGTGAATGTTAATGTTAAGTTTTAAATGTAATCGATATAGGATTGATTCGTGCTGTATTTTATTGGTTCTTATACACATATATACATATTTTTTGATTTCTATTTCATATGATAATAAAATAACCAGATAATACAAATTTGGCGCCCAACGTGAAAGGCACGAGAATCAATCCTATACAGCGTGACTGTAGTTATGAGTGTTAAGCGTACTCCTATTAAAACTAAGAATAGAAAAAGAATTGAGAGTGAAAATTTGAATATTCAAGATGTACAAGGTGATATAACAATATCGGGACACAAATTAGCCAGTAGCCACGCGAGAAATAATAGTCAGGTCACAATGACCGAAGCTCAGAATAATATTACGCCGAGTATGTTAGAAGAAGTACACAAAGAGTTACAGGCGTTAAAGACGGAATTAATGGCTGAGCGTCAGCGAGTATCATTATTAGAAATTAGGCAAGGTCATATTAGTCCGGTAGATTCACCAAATAATAGCAAGTACCTATTATTGAGAGATTAGTTGAACATTTACGTGGGAGTCGCGTGGATATTCCTTTACCTAAATTTGTAGATCATAATATATCTAATCCACAGCTATTCTTGCAGGAGCTTGAGCGGTATTTTCGTGTAAGAGATATACGTAATGAAAATAAACTTAATATCGTAGAATCTTGCTTAACAGGTAGAGCTTTGAGTTGGTTTGTGGTGCATTGAGAGGACTTTCGAAACTATTTGCATTTTGAGCACCAATTTGAAGCTAAATTCTATTCTATTCCGGTCCGCATTCGATTAAAAAACAGGTGGCAGGAAAGACGATATCGGGTTTCAGATGGTAGCTTGATAACTTATTTTTCTGACCAGGTAAAGATAGCCCAATATGTGAGCGTCGGAATCCGCTATCCCGCTCGCATTCAAATATAATAATGCTAAATTTGAAATATAAACATGACTTGAGTATCACCCGTGATCAACGAGAGAAAGCCAAAGGAAGAAGGGGAAGAGTTTAGTTCGACGCGAGACCCTATGCTGTATTGACGCTATTCCTCAAAATAAAGAGACTATATCTGGTTCCATCCGACCAATTTGAGTGTGTCTTTCGTACGACTTATTCCTAGTAAGCCCTTACAAATACTTATTGCCAAGAATTGGGGTGTATGAAATGCACTATACTATCGTGCAGTAGCTACCAATCAAAGTACTAGAAATTTGAGCAACAATGGATTATGCAGATACAACCATTTTAGTTCAAACCTTGGAACAATTAGATAAATCTCGTGAAATAGATCAAGACAGGGATAAAAAACATATAACAGAGGTAATAATGAGGGACAAGTGAAACAATGTATTAATCGGCTTCAGGTCGATAAGGGTGACCAAGATCCTCCACATTATAATAATTCTCGTAATTGGGGTAATAATAGACGAAACTGGATGCGTAGAAAAAATAATATAAAACAGCAGCAGTCTAATAATGAAAATACAGTGGGAAATATGATTTTGCCGGACATACGTTTTCCTCCGCCAAGTAATAACCAGGCGACAGAAGTAAATCGAAATAATGTATTCGGTAATAATAATTTAAACTAAACATGGGTGTGATATACACAGGTCCGAACTCACATCCTCATGACTATAATTTCATAACCGAATTAGAAGAGGACCTGGACCAGGGCGAAAGAGAGTTGAGTCCAAATCAGGATCCTGATAAAAATATATATTTGCATGTATTGATAACCGTCGGTGATTATTATTATGCTGCACTTGTAGATAGCAGTAGTCAAATAACTTGCATCTCACAATCTTTTTATGATCAAGTAGTGAAACAATATTCTATACTTGAATTGCCAGTAAATAATTTGCAGATACTTACGGCAGTAGGTAAGGAAACGACTAGTATTAAACGACCAGTTTCAATGCCATTTAGTATAGGTCCTATTCAGGATGAACTTATATTTGTTGTTATAGCGGGTTTAACATCTCCTATTATCTTTGGAAATAATTGGTTAACTAAAGCGGGTGCTATTATCAATTATCAATCTCGTGTAATGGTTGTTCATCGTCAAGAAGTACCATTGGAGTTCACGATGTTTGGTGGCACCGCGGCTGAGGGGATGTCACTATCAATTGTCGAAAATAAACAAGTTATACTAAAAGAGGGGAAATGTATAAATTTGGTCGAATCGGCTGGTGAATTGGATGATGAGAACATTTTATTGTCTCACAGTAAACATGATATTTGCGACTCAGGGGTGAGCGCACAAAATAGTTTCAATCTATATTGTAATATCAGTGATAAATCATCTAATTATACCTTGAAGGAAATCCAGGATTCCTCTATTAATAAGGATTATGAAGATCGTCTTGATCTGATAAAAATGTCTTATGTAGATAATGATGATAATATACCTTTTGACTTAATTTATGAAAATGAAGATAATATTGATAATGGTAATAATATTGAGAATGCTGAAAATATAATTACTCTTCAAGCAGAAGTAACATGTAACAATTTTGACATATGTGCTAATAATTCTTATAAATTGTCTTATTCTCAGATTGATAATATGATGTATAAAGGAATAGAATATTATTGTGGTTCACCACCGGAGCGCGATAAAAACATCGATGTTTTACATTTTGATAAGATAATAAATGTCACTGAGAAATTGCAATGTTGAATCGCTTCAGGGGGAACCAATGGTAGCTGATAGTTTCTCTGCTGAGGTGCTAACAATTGCACATAAGCTAATATCAGTGAGCTCTAATGAAAGGACGAATTTTATAAATCTTTTGAACAAGCATAGGCATGTATTTTCAGATAAACCCGGAAATGTTACTCATTATGAGCACGAGATATACTTGAGTATGCCGAAACCATATATGTATAAAGAAATCGTATCCGGTACGATTTGCAAAGCGTGCGGCGGTGAAGCGGGAATTGAAAAGGATGTTAGCCGATGGGATAATAGAACGGTCCTCTGTGTGTTGTAATCCACTGCGTGTAGTAGTAAAAAGGATGGGCGAATTAGACTTTGTCTTGATGTTCGATTTTTAAATGACAACATATTAGGTGATAATGAGACACCACCATTAATCTCGGAATTATTGCAATGTCACCATGGTATAAAGGTAATATCTACTATGGATCTTACTCACGGTTATTGAGAGAGTCCATTGGCACCTGCATCTAGACCTTACACAGCTTTTTTATTTGGCTCTTCGTTATATCAATTTCGTAAAATACCTTTTAGTCTGAAAACTGCCGGAAGTGGTTTTATTAGGGCACTGAACTTAGCCCTGGGCAGTGATGTTAGTAACTTTTTGATCTGCTATATTGATGATCTTCTAATTACTTCTAAAAACTTTGATGAACATTTAAAGCATTTGGATTTTCTATTTACCAGGCTATCTTCCTATAATTTCACACTTCGCCTTTCGAAATGTATATTCGTTAGAGAATCTGTGCCATTTCTAGGGTACGTACTATCGATTGATGGGTTAACCCCTGATCCAGAACGACTAAAGGTCATTGAAAACTTTAATGAACCTCAAAACAAGAAACAACTCCAGAGCTTTTTTGGTGTTTGTTGCTAAATCAGAAAATTATCAAATCTATGAAAACTTACTTTTTGTCTGTAATCCATATAACAATGAATGGAGTATAGTAGTTCCTTTAGAGTTATCACAAACGTTAATAGACTTATGTCATATTAAAATTGGACATGCAGGTACCTACAAAACGTTTGAATACATGAGGCGCTATTTTTATTGGAAAGCCATGAGAAGGCATATCAAATCGTATATCAGAACATATGATCTCTGTCAGAGGGTAAAACCAAACACTCAGAGTATGCAAGGCGGATATCAATTAATTACATCTGATAGATCTAATGAGCTTGTGACAGTTGATTTTGATGGGCCACTACCGCATTCTCGGGGTGGGGTTCAATACCTTTTTGTTATGTTGGATGTATTCTCAAAATTAGTAAGATTATATGCCATTAAAAAGGCCACTAAGCGTATTGCATTACATAAGATTCTTAATGACTACATTCCTAATACGGGAAAGCTCCGGCGAATATTAGCAGATCATGGGACTCAATTTATTGCTCACCTATGGAGAAAGACCTTAGAACAAGAGGGTATCACTGTTTTATTTTTATCAATAAGACATCCACAATCCAACCCGACTGAAAGAAGTATGCGGGAAATTGGTCGCCTTTTTCGAACCTTATGTTCTGATCAACATACTAAATGGGCGCAACACGTGCCAAAGTTCGAGCAACTCTTAAATATTGCCTATTATTCGAGTATTAGGTGTATTCCACTTGAGCTGCATTATGGTGTAAAAGTTCCTGATATTATTAAATTTCCACCTGGTGTTGAAATTTCACGTGACATTCAGCTTCTACTGGCCAGAAATATGATAGACAGGCGATTTGACACCCGGCGAAAGCAGCAAAGGGGCATTTCGCAAATTGAATTAAATATGGGAGATTTAGTATTACTTCGTGTACCTCATATCTCAAGTGTAGCCGAATCAGTTACTCGGAAGTTCTTTCATTTGTATACAGGACCCTATAAGATTGTGAAAGCCATTGGAAAAAATGCGTATGTTCTTGCCGAAAATGCCGATCAAGTTACAGAAATAGGTACCTATAACCGTATGAGTCTCAAGTTATATCACCAACGAAAAGAGAATATAGAATAAGCTTGACGAAACCTTTATACTTAGGTGATCATTAAAATGGACGAATATTAGTTTATAATATTGTATCAAATATGTGCGTATGAATGCTTTTTGTATGGGAATGAAAGTAATTACGTTAGTTGCTAATTGCAATCTGCTGCGAAAATAAATCTTAAGTAAGTGATATTACATTTTGTCATTACAATATTAATTAATTATTTTAGTAACCCAACTATTGAAATATTTCAAAACTTCACTTATTGCTATGCAAACTGTCAATGTGCTATCATTTATGTGTAACTGTCATTTTTGAAGTGAAAACTTCTTTGGGCGCGTTGAGCACTTTCGGTGGGCACTGAACGAGACTGAGTCGTCACGCTCGGCTATGTAACGCTTGTTCGGGTAAAGTCGGCTCGAGTTGGCCGCAAGTGGCCTCTTTAAAAAAAATGACAGCTACACATAATCTCCGACATAAATGACAGCACACTGACAGTTTGCATAGCAATAAGTGAGGTTTTGAAATTTTTCAATAGTTAGGTTACTGAAATATTTAATTAATATTGTAATGACAAAATGTAATATCACTTAAGATTTATTTTCGCAACAAATTGCAATTAAGACAATGTAAAGTTTAAAACATTCGCAATTTTGATATTCTTTCCAAGTAATGATCATGACTGCAATTCTGTAATGCGATGCTGTAAAATATTTAAAAATTAATTAATTGAAATGTTTTTACAACATGAATATGAGTAGATAGTATGCGCCAAAGCTTTCGAGGGCAGTCCCCAGACTTTCGCCCATACCTGCCCCGCCACTAGGGTCCTGGATACCTCTTCGCGGCTAGCTTAATACAATAGGCATGCTTCCACACCTTTGTATAAGCCGGGATCGACACGTTCGATCGAGATGCCTTCTTTCGAAGTACCAATAACCTTGGTAAGGCCGCCAGATTCCAGCTTAATAGATATTTTATATCCTCTACATTCTGACTACCCATCTTTTGGTGGGCACATAGAACTTTTTGTTCTTATCGAGACACGCCTCTAGCCATAAGATGGTCGTTCTCTTCCCAAATGCATGGGTCCACAACCACTGCCACCTCGAGTCCGACACCACGTACGGGTGAGCCCCCTATCGAAGAAGAGGGTGGCTTGGTTGCCCGTACCCCGAGGTAATACTTTTGCCAAACTATTACAAGAACCTCTTTGGTCA
>JARQSW010000768.1:39351-57833 GCA_030142375.1 Calameuta pallipes | reverse complement strand
TCATTCTGATTGGTCGAGAGCCTAAACCGATAACTCTTCCTTTCCTTCGAGTCGTCCCTTTAAACCAAATCGAGAGCATTCCTTAGCGAATCGGTAAGTAACTTTTGAGGGACCTCCACAGTCGGGGTTCCCCTCTGCCCTTAAACGTATCGAAACTATATTTCCGCCCGCTCTACAGCCTTTTGCCCATCTCCAGTGGAGCGCCGGTATCTCACCCGTTCTTCTGCCGGTCCGTGGAGACGTCTCCGTCGGGTACTCTACTCTTCTCCTCTGCCGGGCAACTCGGTACGTCGAGACTATCTCCCGTCGGCAGATTCGAGCACTTCGACCTCAACTCAACAATAACGAATTTTTCGCGAACATTGACGTAACTATACGAGACGATACGAGAGCATAGCTTCCGAGAAGGGTGGCGACTGGAAGGGAACCAGAAAGCGAGAACGTTATCCGAATCGGTAGCCGGAATCGCCTTGTAACCTTGAATCGAAAAATCACGTCAGATTCTTTGCGTTTTACATTCTGAAATTGGAAATTTGAATATTTCTAAGAGTTACCTGTTTGAATAATACCATCGCATTTGCAGTACAGGTATTTAATAATAGTTCTACTGCTAATTTCCCGTACTACTTTAGAGTTTTACGCAGTGGTGAACTATATGCTGTCATTTGGTCAGATAAATCGATTGAAGATTTCCCTAAATTGTATTCTACGGTTATTTTTTTCCTCCTACGAATAAGATTTTTTATGCACCGTAGTCTTTTCTACCAAATATTTCGTATAAAGCTTCAATACATCTCTCTTATCCTTCCATTTTAAGACTGTTATACTTTTTCTATTTTCTCGAGAAATAACTTCTCCCGGTTTCAATTTTTTAAACACTACTTCTTGTGGATTTCCTCGCCGATTTTTCTCGTTGTGTACCCACTAAATGTGTGTGCGTTGTGATTAATTGTTCCACCAGATCAACACTTGTATACCAATTATCTGTACGGCCTTTGCCCAATATATCCTTGCAAAGAGACATTACAATCTCAGAACATTTGTTTCCCGACATTTTATCTTTATTTTCTTCTTTTCCCGTGTATATTTAAAAGGAATAAGTGTATCCTACTCCACCACACAATTTACCAACTTTTATTCCGTATCTGTGACGTTTTTGTTTCAAATATTATCGAAATATTATGCGGCCTCGAAATGGAATTAATGATTCATCTACGCATAACATTGCATCTGAATTTTAATATTTCTTAAAATTACTGTGTAGTATATGGATAATATAAATAATTTTAAACAATCTATTTTTAGGTTTATTCTCTACGTTATTACTAAAATGAACGAACCGCAAGAGTTAATCAAATCAATTTCTTGACATCACTCTACGTAGGCTCGTCTGATTATACAGATGAATATTAGGTAACCACACTAGTCACATCCATATAATTAGTCCAAAAAATTATTTCATTTCATTAGGATTCGTTTCAAACCGTTTATCTAGACGATGCGTTCGCTGTTCTGCTATTATTTGCGTAGCATATCTGTGCGTTTGATTTGCGATAATTTAGAATATTTCATTGGTAACAAAAACAAAATAAAAACTATGCGGTTCTGTATAATTAAAAATCAAAGGATTACGCCAATTTATATCACACTCCTTTTCTTGCATATCATTTTCATCGTTATCGTCATCTTCAACTTCATTTTCACTATCTGACTTAATTCGACGGCGACGTACTGAAAATGTCCTTATCATGTCAGATAAACTACTCGAGGAACTTTTTTCATTATCTGATAGCACTCGACATCGTTTGGAGAGACTTGGTAAAAATGTATCGTCAGATGAATTACGTGACGCATAATTTTTGTTTGAAGTCATATTAATTTTAAGGACCAACTAAAAACTTAAATAAAAGATATGAAATGCAAAAATTTTTGTAGCGTGCAATATAATAGACGTTCTTACCTAATTGTTGAACGCACTCGATAATAATAAACTAGCGCAACAGTTGCTTAACAACTTGAATAAGTAATGTGAGACAACTGATAATCGTAAAAAATAAGAAAATTGGCCCAAAATCGAAAAAGTGCATTTCAACGCCACGAGGGTCACCGGTGACTCCCGGTAAGATAAATTTATTAAACATTATTATACACCTCAACTTATCAGTTGTAGATAATATTTCAATATAATATGTATCGTATAGTAAAAAAATTATGGTGTCGGAATAATAATCTCTCATTAGTTATTTAATTTTTTACTTATAAAAATTAAGTTATTCTTAGAAAGGTCAATGACTTCGCGTTGATGATTCGGGTTCAAAATCTCCGTATCTGCTATAGCATTCCTTTATTTAACATGACTGGGGATCGATGAAGTTGGGTTATCAAATGTAGCTCATTTTTCTGCAATTTGAACCCGATTCGTAAAGCCAAAGTCAATCATCCTTTCTAAAAATAACTAAATAATTATAAATAACACATTAATTAATAACTGAAAAGAGATTGTTATTCCGACAACAACCTCAACCCACCCTCTTACTTCTTCCCGAATTGTTCATCCAACCGCATTACAATTTCATTAATGTCTTCATCTTCTGTTATTTAAATTATTTATTCATCAATTTCAGTTAATGATCTTATTCATTTATAAATGTTTCCTCAATAAACTTATTCATAAGTTATTCTATTCAAATTTCAAAAGAAACCAAATGATTGTAGAGTGAGAAGGACGTCGGACACGTTGTACCGAAACTGCGCGTGCTGGTCGCGTAATCTGTGATTGGTAGACTTCATTTGTTTATAATTTGGTAATTAGCCATCGGAGAAAAAAAATGAAAGAGGAACTTTTGAGTCGAAATATCCTCCACTTTCCATCGTTAAAAGCTCCAACGGGTGTTAAGGCACACCCGGTATACTATATATTGTGACGTACTGGGCCTCGAACATGAGCCCAGGGTCTGCGCAAATTAGCTATCGCAAAACAAACAACAACAACAAAAAAGAGAAAGGGGTTTCGAAAAGAAAAGGGAACACGGGGTGAAGTACGAACTCAATATAATTAACCAGATCTATGTAGAACGCTACAATTCGAAAGGGTACACGTACAGCTGGCGGGACAACTCAGAAGTGACAGAATCAAAACAATAACGCGCGGGGCTCCCGCAGGAGCACACGGGTCGCAAAGGGGCTTTAAACGGGGTAGTGGTAGAGGGGGGTCGGGGAGAAAGGGCGGACACGCAATAGGCATAGTGAAACGGGAGGGGCAAGGAGGGCTTTACAGAGATCGGACGCAAGTACGAACAATACTTGGGCGCCAGCTACAATATCGGTGTAGCACCGACGAGTGACCTCAGGAGGTCCTCGAATGTTTACACTACCGAAATGGCACGGCTAGTGGAGGGAAGAGGTGAGGAAATCTCAGGGAGGAAGGTTCCCGAACGCAATGTGGTTGCTTAACATATCTCGGTGATTAACCGCAAAGGTGGTGGCTGGAGAGAAAAGGAAGGGGTGGAGAGTAGTCGTAAAAATACTAAAATCAAGGGCGCACGCAATACACCACGGGCCTCGAGCATGTGGGCGGAGGTCCCGTCTGAAACGCAAAAGAAGTTTAAAAAAAATGCCGGTCCACGTGGGCCGGTTCGCTATCTTCCTGAAGGGACTTACAGAAGGTAAAACGCAAATACTAACAAAAAGGAGGCAGGGGAGGATAAAAAGGAAAAACGCAATCGCTCAGTACTCACTCAACAAAAGAATCCACTACGCACTGAAATCCAATTCGGAAATCACTCACTCACTCAACAATATCGCACTTGGAACTCCCTCGAAAAATTGCAATACTCGTTGTACGCAAACCTAACTCGAAGTGACATTCTTCTGCCGCTTTCCGAACCTCGTGGGCCTCTAAGGCCTCGTTGATTGGCTGGACCGCTGGCCCGAGAGGGCTACGCGCTCTGGCATTGGTTGGCAGTTCCAGCATGGCAGGGCATTGGCGGATTCCACTGGAGGGCCTTCCAGGGCCTCGTAGCGGGTGGTACAGCGCTGGTTTCGCCGGCGCGCGGGCTGGCTGTCATGCGCCGGGCAAGATGGCGGCCTCCAGGCCTGTCAAAATTCCTCCCGGGCACGTCCTCGGGGCTGGAGGGAGAGGGCTCCACCCCTGTCACACGGGCCTTTTTACTACCCGTGTGACCCGTGTGACGGGACTGCACCGGGGTTGTGTGCACGTGGCGAGGTGGTTGACTGGACGGACGTCATTCCTACGTGGATCTCGGTCAGCTGGTCTCCTGCCCACGCCATCCCTGCCTTACGCTGCATCGGCAACGTAGCCACTCTCGCGCTCCTTCCTTGGATGGCTGGTGTCCTCGTAGAAGGTCCGCGGTGATGGTCCTCGATGGCTCCGAGCCAGTGCCCTAGGGGGAGGGGAACGGGGAAGGAAGGGTGGAGGGACAGAATCTTAAACTAGATCAAAAAACCTAAAACACTAAATAAACGCAATGGCCGATAATAACCACCAGATATACGCAATAGTAACGCTCAAGGCCGGCGGAGACCTCAAGCCAGGTGGCAGGGAGGAGTTTATAGTAAAATTTTTGTTACAATATATATAATGACGTAATTTCCTGAGACACAATTTCCGAAAAGTTATTCGTAGCATGACAATCCGATTGCGCCACAAATACAGAATACGATACTCTAAGATTTCCCTGGGAAACAGAAGCAAAGTAGTTAGTACTAGTATAAATGCCGAATAGGCGCCAGACATACCGTTGCGTCGCGAGACAAACGAAATTCCCGAGAAAATTAAGAGAATTCCGGTTAGTGGGAAAGAAACGGCAAGATATGATAAAGTGGCGGGGAAAGCAAGGTGGGAAAAGAAGGTAGATTGAGAAACCACGAGAAATTCGGTAACAATGACGACTGGCCCTCTATAAGGGACTTATAAAACTCAGATTAACGAACAACATAATAACGGGCGATAAAACAAATAAGAATAATGAATCACGCGAGATGAGCTCATACGCAAGACATGTGAACATATACGCTAATATCAGAACTATTACACGCTATACAAGGTTCTTGCGAGACATGTGAAACAAAGAGAAGTAAATTGACAAACGATATACACTACTTATGTGACCTACAGGGCTCGAGACTACGAAATGCCTTCGCAACACGCATATTCGTTACAATACCGAAACGCAGATGTTAAACTACTAGGAAATTTGAAATATCGTCTCAAATATCTCAATAAAGATACGTGACAATAGCGAAATAGAATACATAAAGCAGAGAGCAGTGGAACAAGAAAGATAGGATCTTAAAGTATCCGACAAAGGTTTTATATCACGAACGCGCGAGAAACGCAGTTCAGGAGTTCTTACGATAACTCTCGAGGATCACCGAGAATATTAGGAATTACTAACGACAATGAGAAGTAACATAAGAGTGCACGCTAAGGCACAAAATCTTTTCCTCTGGCAATACGCGATCTTCTCCTCAGTCGGGACTGGGAGGATAATGTCGATATTACCAAAAGATTTGTAGAATCTCCGAACATAATACCTTATTTCGTCCTTTTGACACCGAGGCGCTTATCCTGAACGATACAATGCCGAAACAAGTACGATACGCTCTGCTTTACTCTAAGCACACCGGCCAAGATGGCTGTCAACGCAAGGATGGCACTCGAGGAGTTCTTCTCCTTACCGGTCGGAATTAGATATCTCACGTTAAGTCTGGTAGGGCCCACTGGGCCAATCGTCTACGCCGAAATCTTCTGCCAATCAGAGCTTAAGCGCGAAATATACGAAACATGCAAGTGGACTAATTCGTTAGTCTTGTTATACGAGCCGAAACTATTTGACTACTACCCAGCGCGGGACGCTCTTTACTAGAGTAGATATTAACCAGACCCTCCATATGATTGTTCTACTACGATACTTGGAAGGATGGTTCGCGAAATCTACGTTCCCTTAAAGTCTACGTACTATACATTGGCGTACATCGACTTTTTGCGAGGCTCGGATAGGGTAAATCCCTGAGCTCCCTCTTCGGTATTGATGCCGTTAACTTGGCATCGGTATCGGGACTGACGTGACGATAGTCTGTGCTTAGCGACGTTCTTGCCGAGACGATTCCCTACTTTATTCGAGGTCGACCGTGACGGGGTGGAGGTATCTGCTGGCAGTGATGCTCTTCCGCGCTTCTTGGTGTAGTCGGAGGCAGCTCCCTGATGGCGAGACTGGAGCAGGTATTTTTCTTGATCCTCGGCATGACGGTGGCTCAGCTTATCGCATGAAATTATCGCGCAGATAAAAATTAGCCTAATCGCATTCAATTTTATAATCGGAACCCTGGAGTTCGTGGCCGGTACAGTTGGGTTTTATCTTCCGAAGGACGTTACTGCGTCTCGTGATCAAAAGCCCGCGAGTACCAAATCGGGATTTTTGTGGTGTCTAAAATTAATGTCGCAATAAATATATGTATATGTATTGTAACGTATTTTCTTAACTCGACACCGATAGCTAAAGACCAAGAACTAACTATCTTCGAGAACTGACCTACGTCACCTTCGGACGACCACCCGCCGCCCATGCATCCGCAAGCCAGGCAAGCGTCAGCCAATTCTTTTGTCACCGGGAACTGACAAGCTGACAAATTGGGATTCGGGTGGAAGAGGCTCAACTCCGCCAAAAAGGAAGCTTCGACGAAACCTATCAGAATAAACGGTAGCTTAAAGGATCCTGTCGATTTATAGGGACCCTTAAAATCGAGAAAACCGAGCCGTAGGTGCTGCTCTTTGGGATCGCGTAAAATCAGTAAATGCAACTAGATGCAGGAGCGGGAGCGGACGGTTACGAAAATGCACGGTCGCTCAGGCTGCTAGGTTGAGGTGGAGACGGTAGGAGTAAACGTCAGGTAAAGAGTGCCGGAAATAGAGAGCAAATAGTCGAGAACGTAAGAGAACGAATCGGGGCTGTAAAATCGAAATTCCTTCACCAATTAATAAATTGGGAGTCCTCACCGGAGCTGGTGCAGGCAATCCGTGAAATCCGAAAACTGCATCCCGAGGAGATTCAGGTGGGCGTTGCACTAGAGCACAGAGCACTGCACCTCTGAAACACACACAGAAAACCAGTACGATTCTTTGGACATAACGAGAGCAACGCGAGAAATACACAAGCGAGAACCTTCTTGGTCGTACGCGAAACACAGCTAGAAAAATAATCAACAGACAGCGAACCACCTCAGTCGATGTCCCAAGACAGTAGACTGTTTTGGCAATAGCCAAATTCGAGAACCAATCATTTCGATTAATCGAGACCCTTATAGCCGATAACTGTTCCTTTTCCTCGAGTCGTCCCTTTAAACCAAATCGAGATCATTTCTTAGCCAATTGGGACTTAACGACTGGAGATTCTGCACGGCCGCTTCTCCAAGGCGTCGAGCGACAGCTGGGCACCACGTCCTTAAATCGGATCAGGAGGTTCCTCCCCTGTCCTTAACCTTAACAAACCACCTTCGCCCGCTCTACAGCCCTTTGCCCATCTCCAGCGGGGCGCCCGTATCTCACTCGGGCTTATGCCGGTCCGTGGAGACGTCTCCGTCGGGTAATCTCCTTCACTAGGCATTCTGGCATGTCGAGATTATCTCTTCACGGTAGATGCGGGAACCTCAACCTCAAATCAACAACAGCAACAAATCTTCCGAGAGCATTGATGTAACTGTACGAATCAATTCGAGGCCGTAGCTTCTGAGCAGAGTGACGGACTCGGAGGGAACCAGAAAGGGAGAACGTTATCTGCATCAATAGCTGGAGTTGTGTTATGACCCTGAATCGAAAAATCACGCCACAGTATACATACATATATACTATATTTAAATCAGTACAAATGAGCACAATTTTAAATCTATTAAAATATTCTTGAATTAGATGTTTCATGAAATCATGTGAAATTAGATGTCGAAAACGAGTACGTACATTTACTTTAACACCTTAAGGACCGGTCCTGCACCAACGCGTAAATTTGACACAACGCGTAGGACCGTTCCCGAATCACACTTAAAAAGAATCACCATTTGAAATATAATTCAATAAAACAAACAGTATTCAACAGTTTCTGAAAATTTCACACAGTATGTTCAAATAAGAATAAAATTAGAAAAATTTTAAAGTTTTTAATTAATACAGTTTCAACCGCTCATAAGGTGTTAATAGTTTAATATAAAAAACGAGATACGGGTGATACGTTCAGTAAAAATAAAGGTTGACGAGCGAACAAAAGCTTCATAAAAGACAACGAACGGGTAATCACTGCTAAAGCTCTGATTGATTGACTAGTGGCGATTTCTATTTATCGATTTCCAACAAAACACTCCATGGGTATGCGTAACACTCTGACGCGAACAGAAATTTACAGGACGTTTATCCGAGTTGAAAATATTGAAATCGTGTAGACCTCGAAAATGTACTGAGATTCTTCAGACTTATATGAAATTTTTTAAATAAGCAAAGACCGAGTAAAATAAAACTCATTTGAATCTTGAAAGTTCGTTACTGTCCCGCTTCGGAGCTTTAAGGTTCTAATGAGAATGGAGATTAGGATTCATTTGACCCTCAAGAACGTTAATTGAAATTCATATTTTAAATTTCAATTAGACCTCGGGGATCCTTTTTCTATTTTTCTATATATTTTTTAAAAAAGACTGCAGAATTAAAGTGTAACATTTTTAAGAAAATATATTACCAAAAACTGTTAACAGGTATTCATTTTATTTAAATTTGTTGAAATAATCGTTTTTAGCTGAATACTCTTTTTATTTCAAATCGCATAGCTCAATGGATTCTAAATGTCATGAAACTTATTTGTTATATAAAAAAGAATGAAAATTTTTTAGAACTAATCATCGAAAAATTATCTTTCACTTGAATTATTATAAATACAAAAAAAAAAATAAACGTATATGCTGTATTTCATTATAAAAATTCAAAGAACATCCAGGCTCTATTGTGTCCAACTGAACTGTGAAGATCTTTTGGAGGTAAATGAGAACTAAATTTGTGTTGGAAAATCTGAGGCACGAAGGAATAGAGGATTCCGAGGTTTAAATAAGTTTAATATTTTTGATTCGAGTCATTTACATTTCTTACGACATATTTTTATTAAAATAATTATTCAAATATTGGTAATTTTTCAGATATTGAGGTAGTTTTAGTTTCAACCACAGCGACAAATATACTGAATATATGTATGTTTTAACGGGAAAATTGGATTAATAATTTTTCAGTTTTGTTGTTTAATAAATTACACTTATTTACAAGCACTACATCGCGAATTTCAAATCTTTATAATTTGGTCAATTTGACAAATTTCGCTATAATATTTCAAAGACACTATTTCGATGCCGTTCATTTTAAGAAAATACAAATAAGGGAAATGGATTTTTTCAATCTTCTAGACTGGAATATTCCTTAATCATATTTTCTATACCATTATTAAATTAATAGCTGTTAACATGGAATATTAGGTTTAGCTGATAATTTATATTTACATGATGCCGAATCGTATTTAAACGGAACTGTTACATTTACTTGAAATTCTGATCTGAACTTCGTTATTATAAACTAAGTCGTACAGTCATTTTAATTCAACGGTAGCCTCAGATTTTAAGAGAAATTCGAGTGTCTTGAGGAATTAACGTAACTTCAGTTGTTATTGAAGCGAGATTGATTCGACGTTCTTTTCAATTACCTTCTCGTGATACAACACCGTTCATCTAACTAGAATGAGCCGAAAATAACTGGAAACATCGAAAAACAAGATTAATGGCAAGCTGCAAAAGAACTGTTGTCTCGGGGGAGGTTCGGTATAATGTGTATGATGTATATATCTGCACGACAATAGATAAAAGTTGAACGATTGGACGTACTTAATTAAGTGAAATCCGATCGAAATTACGTGAGTCGTGCCGTTCGAATAGATGAAATTATTAGTAATTTCTTTAGGGATTGTTTCGATCACACAAAGTTTCGAAGATGGAGAAGATTTCACACTGCACTTTTTCTTTTCATTTACCATTACCGGTTCGTAACCGTTTACCGTTACCGGTCTTTTCCATCTTCGATAACCATAACTAGGCCAGGCTCACTTAAGTAAATTCGGCCGATCGTTCAATTATATTTGCCATATTATTATCTGAATCAATTTGGTAGTTACATATTTAACTCGGGAGTAAGTGCACGTAGTGTCTGACACACTCCGACTCAATGCTTTTCAAATGGGAAATACATAAAATCGTGCGACCATTCCCGGATCTAAGACCATTGCGATTCGATTTTCTTATGAATTATTTGTTTTCCAATAGCGTAAAACAAAAACTCTTCTTCACTGTTGATGAAAAATGATGATTGATTTATTTGACTGGTCACTTGCAAAGGTCAAATGGGGAATTGCTGAAACTAATCAGCAGTTGCTTGAAACATATACAGGGTACATGACAAGTAAAAGAGCCATAAATATACGAAATTTATCAATCTTATTCACATATAAAATAAACAAAATCGGACGTATTTATCTATTATTTTCATCCAAAACCGTGAAAAGTTGCTTATCTTATTTGTAGATATTTGTATAGTGAACACCATCAGAATTCGCACGGCGGTCAACTAATTCTCGAAAACCATGAAAAACACGCAATAAGAAACACACAATCAAGAGACTCGGTCGAGTCTCGCGTCAAGTAGAGGCAACCGGCTGTACAGAGCACGGACTGCCGAAACTCTTTACCCGATCAACTCTTACCTCCCAAAAAACACTTACGTGTAAAAAACTACGCCAAGTAGAGGAGTGCTGTGAATTCCTCTAACAAAAAGTATGGAAATCATATTGTTGAGGCCAAAGTACATAAGTCACTACATGTTTTCCTATTATATAGTGTAGCACTGGCCCATCATCATAATTGCATTTTCAAAATTTCCTATAACGTTTTTGCTACTATTTTACATTACTACTGCTTCCGGTATTTAATTATGATTTAATGGTGATTTAATAATTAATAAAAATTTAGGTGAGTTCTTATCAACTACTACTTGGCGGGTCCGTGGCAGGAATTCCAAAGTACTTACTTTGCACGTACTAAATAGTATACTAATACTATATATTCATTATTAAGCTTTTACCGTGATTATTTTTGACGAGTTATTGTTAATATGCTCTATACAGAAAGTTGACACTGATTTTGTATCAAATTTATATCAAGAAATGCACGGACCCGCCAAGTAGTACTCGATAAGGAATCACCTAAAGTTTTATTAATTATTAAATCACCATTAAATCATAATTAAATACGGGAAGCAGTAGTAATGTAAAAGAGTAGCGAAAACGTTATAGGAAATTTTGAAAATACAATTAAAATGATGGGCCAGTGTTAGACTATATAATAGGAAAACATGTAGTGACTTATGTACTTGGCCTCAAGAATATGATTTCCATACTTTTTGTTAGAGGAATTCACAGTTTTTTACACGTAAGTGTTTTTTGGGAGATATACAGAACACCGAATCACTTCTCGAAATGATGATAGCGATCGAATTGAATTAAAGAACCAATGTCCAAACTCATGCTGGTCTACCATATCTTGAGAAAACAACGGCGTTTCCTCTAGGAAAAGCTCTGAACTTAAGGTGAAAGGTTTCAGATTCGTTGACGGATCCCAGAACGGAAATCATGAGCTGCATTGTCTCCACGTTAATGGTGTAGGGGGGAGTCGAAAGAGAGATACTACGGTTTCATAGCTCCATAGCTTTGCAGCTTGTGTTCGTCGTTGGATATGAAACCTCCGTTTTCAGGGAACAAAAGTGCTTTATTTGGTTTTCTTAAAATCGTACTCGGAAGACCAGATTCTGGTTTTTTTTTTCGTTGCAGCTAAGCTCAGGGCTATTGCCGAACAAAGCGAGATTCTCAGAGACGACTTCAACGAAGTTAGCAGTCGGTTATTCGCGGGATAGACTGTTTTACATTTTGGCAGTACCACCCTTCATTTTTAGGTCGAAGATAGCGCTCGAATAGAAATGCTTTTAAAAAAGAATGGAAATTGTAAAGAAAACTGCACCATTATTATTGACCATGAAAATTATGTTAAGCCACTTGAACCAATCCGAGTTTCCGGTTCACGAGGTAATAAGCGAGAATCTTGAAAAGCAGCGTATAACAAGATTTCCTGCGGTAGAATTACAGGTTTGGATATACTTTCTCTGAGTAATTATAGCTGTCCGTGCAATTAATGAGATAGTTATTTAATTTCTCCAGGGAGGTTTTAGCTGACAGACTTAGGGCATCCTTCGGCAACCATAAATCGTCGTTCACATCATCACCTTTGTGCGACTATAACATTATTTATATAAATTAACGTAGCTTGGGCTAGTCACTTTGTCAGGGTTCCATGCATGTTAAAGAAGCGAAGTAAAGATGATTAACGTGGACCATACAACTCACTATGGCTTTCATGTATTCATACATTTACCTTGACATTATCATGAGTCTCACTTTTTTATCTGGCGATTTTAGAATATATTTCGGTATATCGTTGAGGCGCAGGTGAAATGATATGAATGGAATATGATCCTCGCAATCCTTCTATTCCCTTTAATATTCGAATAGCAGACAAGACTATTGTATTTCGATTGTAACTTATTAAATCGACATACTAGGTTAGTTCCTTCCTAAGAATGGAACTTTTAGTCGAGCGAACGTTGTATAACTCCATTTACACATGAACTCGACAATGAAATTAGATTGTCAATTCAAGATTGACTGGATTAATTTTGAGTTAATGAGAGTTAACGTTAATTTGATCAATCAAGTGTTTTTGTCGTCTCTCGTGCCAAATACAAGAGACTCAGTAATAATTATGCAAATTAGTTTGCTAATCGATTCGCGAATTGTTGACCAATGGATAATATCTTAGCTCACACAAATAAGATTATGTTTTATTGCAGGTGTCCACTTCGATACGAGTAGTACAAGCCTTGTGAATGAAATCACAACTGCTATCAAAGTTTATGCATATGGAGTGGAAGACTTTGTTAACGATCCAAGCAACCGGAACTTGAGCTTAAATACGCAATTGAGCTGCGAAGGAATTGGGGAGTCACGTTGGCACACAGGGGACACCTTCTTTAGGTTGGTATTACGGTATACTTATTATATTATGATATACAAGATAAATATAGTGCATGGAACATTTCAAACTAAATTGATTATTGAATATAGGCAATATCGCCAGTGTATTTCAAGTTACATACTGTAACAACATACTCATGACAATCAGCATTTCTATAATGATTGCAGCAGAAAACTTCCCCGTAGGGCCCAATTAGATTTACCGTGAGCGAGCTATCCCCGACCGCTAAGGAGAAGAATTACTCGAGCATCATTCTTGCGTTGACAGCCGTCTTGGCAGGTGTGCTTATGAGCAGTAGCAAAAAGTATCACCTTGTATCAAAATTGTATCGTTCACAGTAAGCGTCTCGACGCCGAAAGGGCGAAATCTTTTGTACTCTGTGCGTAGACTCTAGACGAAGTATCTTGCTAGTATCGTAATTATCCTCCCGGTTTCGGTTGAGGAGAAAGCCGAGTACCGCCAGACGAAAAGATTCCGTGCCTTAGCGTGAACTCATATTATTTCTTATTAGTAGTAGCCATTTGTACGTTTCCCGCCCCTCTAACATATCTTTCCGTTCTTTTTTTACTTGCCGGAGTCATCTTGATTTTCTCGGGAGTTCCGTTTCTTTCATGACGCAACGTTGTGTCTGGCGACCATTTATCATTGCACGGATTTCTTAATTACGTTTTCCAGGGGAAAAAATGAGAGTATCGTGTTGTATATTTGTGGCGGAATCAGGTTGCCTTGCTACGCGCAATTTTTTGAGGAAAATAACGTCACAGTACGTACCTCAGACTGTCGGTTTATTACACGACAAAATAAAACTGAGATTCTGACGTCCAAGAAATTTCCGAGAATCTTCATTTTGTCAAAGCAAAAGTGACATTTGACATTCGCGAATGAAAAAAGGGTGTTATCAATCGATAAAATATATTATCGTGAACGTGCATTCTACAACCGCATGCATTGAGCACATACCGATGAGTTTGAGGTGATTTGAACGGTATATTGCAGTTTTACAACGATATGCATTTAAGGGTTAATTCGAAATGATAACGTTATAATTAAAATATACATATATATTTTAGACAACTCGTATGCCGAAAATTTATCTTTAAGATGTCTTAAATACAACTTTGCTGCCATTAGACTACTTAAAGATAACTTTTGGATATTTCGTGTTGTCTAGGATATTGTATATACATATGAACGATTCCATCAGACTTCAGCCACCCGTATTTTATTTGCTGTGCTACGTGGATTCGGTCGTTTTTATTTTGAACACATATCTAACTTTTGTTTTTTTCTGATTAAATTATCTCTCTGTATTTTTCAGGATTGAGACTGTCTTTAGGGTTAGAAACTTAAAGTCCGTATTGCTTTTTTTAAAATTTATTAGAATTTATTTATTTTTATTTAAGATTTTCAACAAAAATTAATGTTCTTATAAATTAAAAAAATTGTGACTAAAAAACGGCCGGATGTCCCAATTTGTAATTATGCACAAAATTCATATTCTGTGTACAGAATATTAAAAAAAATTCCGTAACACCGATGTCGATGGAGCTTCGGTCAGGAAAAAAAAATTTTGTATATATCTTTTTTTTAAACAGTTTTAGATAAAAAAATTTAATATTTTTTTATTTTAGAACTAAAAAACAAAACTTTTATTTTTTATAATTTCTGATACGATGCACCGTTTCCGAGATATCTGTGTTCAAAATAAAAACTACTGAATCTACGTAGCACAGCAAATAAAATACGGGTGGCTGAAGTCTGATGGAATCGCTTATATGGATGTTGTGATGTGGTGTTTTGGGATACACATTATAAAACATAGAATTCTGAAATTTTCGGTTACATCATGGGCTCTATCCGTGAGAAAGGTATTTTGGGGCGATGGACTGTGTATTATTTGTTAAATTTATGCTTACTTCCCTCGTGGGAACGTCTTTTTTGTTTTTTATATTTGCCAAGTGGATCCGAAAGGATCTGTCGAAATTTGAATACTATGGGTCTCGAGAGTGCCAACTACGGGCCTGGCGTAGCGTGCTAGCGAGGCGACGCGACAGCCAGACCAGAGTACACAGTCTAAGAAGTCAATTACGCCGGATATCCGGTGAGTGTCCTACCGATCTGGAGGGCATGCGGAAGTTGGTGATGGCTTGGAGCCTTCCATCGAGGGAGTAGAGGTGGATGTAATTCCTTCTTCACGGAAATATCATTGCAGCCATTCCAAACATTAAAGATGCTAGGATCTACTTTATCGGGATAAAAAAAAACAATTGGAGATCCCGAGCGCTATGGCAAAGCCGACATATTCGCCAATCTGATTAACCTAAGGGATATATTACAGCGCGTCTCTTGGGAAGATTCCTGATTTTCTAAATTCATAGCGTCACTCATGATGTGGCCGAGCCTAAGAACAGTTGTGATTTGCCTTCTAAATTTGATATCTTCTCTCGTATTGTATTGTTCTAGTTTTGTCTAGTTTGTATCGTCTTGTACATTCTACCGTACCGTATCGCAATCGTTTGAAAGATCCAGCATCAAAGAGATCCGCCTTGCGGATATCTGGAGCGACTAGGAAGGGGGCGAGTGATGCTTTTGTGAATTGGCCATATTTATATTAGTGGAAGATAGACCGTGTCGCATTGTTGTGCCTTACGCATTCCTGACCATCCTTAGATTCGTGGATTACTAATCGGTAGCGCGTTGGAGGATCGGTGCTGTTTAATATCGTTTATGGATCATATTTTAGTTTTGCGTTACCGCCTATAAAGTCCACGCCTCGCGGAATCGTTTCCTGAACGCAAGGGTATCGTAAGTCCGTTAAAACTAAGCAACGCTAAAATTCTGTATAATAATGTTATAATTCTTGACAAACCATGAGCATTCCCATAATAAAACATATATATACATACAATACATCACAACTCGATTCAACATTGTCATAAGACAACAATATATTTCACGTATAAGTACGTGTTAATCCAGTGACATAGAAATATTATGTTATATTGATATTCCTATAAGATTACAATTGTTATCTTATCACGTTACATTTTTGCAATCTTTTAGTAACAAGTTGTGTGTGCTAGGTTATATTTCAATTTATAATAAATACTATGTTGTTGTATAGGAGTTAGGCAACAGTTATATAAATTGGAAAATCATATTTTCTGGGAAATTAGTTCGTTTTAGGAAATACAGGTATTTTAGACCTTGAATAAGTAGACTCAATGTAGTTAGTAAGAACTTAACCAGATGGCATTGGCGGAATCGCTGATTTTCATTAATATTTTGTTGGGTCTATCCTCTTCTCTATTCATTGTCTTGTTTTCGGCTTTATTCTATTGTGTTGTATTCTGAGAAATTTAATATATCATATAATTAAAAATCTACATGTTAATTGGTTGTCGACACCTCTAGGCCCTTCAAGGGTACCAACCAAAATGGTATGAATTGATATGAACATGAATTTGCATGTTCAAAATGGATGCTAGCCCATGTAACACATAATGACAAAGTTAATATATGTATATTACACCCGAGTAACAAGATTTTATAAAATGTATATCCAGACAACGAAAGATGTATAAATCCTTGCTATATCCTTATGAAATATTGCTGATATATGTTAGATACATTATGCTTGTTTTATAAAAACCTAAATGCAATAGATATGAAATTTAAACATAACAAAAACTGCTAACTGTAACCTAATTTAATTTCATTCCTGTTACATTTAGCGAAATATGAATTGTGTAGTCGAAAGTATGTCCGCTAGGTGGTCAAGCGTGAAAGAACCACTTAGCAACTGAAGTGTATCTCTGAAATGTGTATATCAGAGTAATACTTTCAGACAACGTACTTTATTAAAAGTGTGGCGTAACGTACCAACTACACTAAGCTTTTTGAACGGCTTCCATGTAATTATTTAAGGTAGCAAACATCTCAGAAAGCGAACTAAATTCCTGGCAAACACGATTATCACATTGATGTCAGTATTACGTAGCTACTATAGAACAATAATTAGAATTCATTATGAGCTAGACACAACTGTTACAAGATGCTGCATTATAATATAATATGACCACCTTGCAAAAAGTGAATTAAAATGTTATAAAACAGTTAGATTTTATTAACCGGTCGATGCAATGACTTGTTACATATATTTGTTATATTGCAATAATATTATAACTAACTTATATCTTATACATTAGCTACATGTTACACTGGTGGCCATAAAAATTGCAACACCTGCAATTAAGGACGATACCTTAACAACATTTGTGCTAGCTATTGGTAGTGAAGGGATAATAAAACGATTAAAATTTGTAAGGTTAGGAGTGGATAGTTCCTGAGATATTCTCCTAAACAGTAGAGGAGTGGTTCATGTACAGGCTATATAAAAAAGTGAAGCGGTTGTTTGTGGTTAGTTTTTTTCGTACCGCTGTCGACTATACATTGTAACATATCACGGCGAAGAGTGCGGACTGTTTACGAACACGTTAGCGAATTTGACAGGGGTCGAATTGTGCGCTTACGTGAAGGAGTGCGCTTACGGAATGTCATTCCGTGAAATCACGGCTCGTATTTACCGAATTGCAAATACGGTAATGCGCATATGGAGGCGTTGGGTAGCAGAAGGGAATGTAAATTTTACTGCTTAGGAGAATATCTCAGAAACTATCCACTCCTAACTTTATAAATTTTAATCGTTTTATTATCTCTTCACTACCAATAGCTAGCACAAATGTTGTTAAGGTATTGTCCTCAATTCCAGGTGTTCCAATTATTATGACCACCAGTATACATATATTACATGTTATATTTATGTCATGGACCGGTGCTAGCGGGAAATTGATATTGAGTTACATATCAAAATTCACTGACAGTACTGCGACTATCGGTGTATCATTTTTCCCCTGTGTGTAAGAGACACATATTGTTAATTTCTTTTTCCAACACGCGCATAAAAATGGTGACTTTCCACGCCTGTTTAGCGGGAGGAAAACAGTTGATTTCACAAGGTTATCGTGTTTTCTTCCCGCAGGTAAGAATAGTAGTCATTTATGGGGAGAGAATAACTCAACAACCAATCAGAAAGCGCGAAAGTGTCGTTGCCCAAGGACAATGAGACATAACTGATCAACTCTGTTGATAAATAAATGTGTCTAGTGAAAACGTACTACCAGTCTTCGAATAATAAATTTGTATTTCACTGTCTTTTATTTTTTTTAGTTCACTTTCTTTCCAAATAAAACCGAACTCTTTCAATTTTTTAAATGAAAATTCTAAAAAAAATGAAACGAAATTGT
>JARQSW010000768.1:6576-35009 GCA_030142375.1 Calameuta pallipes | reverse complement strand
TTTTACAATACAAATCCCGTCGCGTACAGTGTGCTCCCCAACGGCGGCTCACGACTATCCGAAGTCGTGGTGGCTAGTCTGCCCAACCTGTCCCTATTTCGGTGTGCCTACCGAGTCCGCGAATCCCCTCGCGGCGCAATTCGCGATCCTAACAGGTCTCGTTGGAGACGAGTTCTTCCTTCCTCGGGAGTGCGCCCTCTGACGTTGGTAGCCCCTCTAGGCATCCGTGTGTCGGCACCACTCCCTCTCGGTCATCCTTTCACGCGAGATATTCTCGAAATAAGATCGCTCTCACGGTATTTACCGAAAACTGGTTGTCCCTTAAATCCCTTAATAAATCCAAATAGTGATGTCCGTGTCCCTTTCGCCTACTTTCATGGTGTCGTGTCTCGGCTCCACGAGGGCGTCCACGGAGCACTCGGTGTCTAACACACTTGGCCACGCACTGGCACTATACTATTAAGAAAGAAACCTAGGAGCCATGGTTCTCTGCGTGAAATCCCGATAATCGCGATACACGAGTACGGAAGAAAAACTCATTTTCTCGCGGATTGCCGGATACCCGAGTCCTTACATCCGGACTCTCTTACACCGCTCTCCGCGGTAGGTCGAAAATCAAAACAAGCCTTCTCTCGTAGCCGGTAAAAGTTCCCGGGGTACCGGCATTGCGTCCCGGCGGTTGGGCATCCCTTGCGTGCGGACTCTCAACCCAAAAGGGCCCCGTGCCTCCGCCGCCGGTCCACTATTTTCCCCCGTTCCCTCCTCCCGAGTCCCGGACCTGCGGAATCTTTAGAGATGGAGGCCGTAGGCACCACCGTCCTCTCGGCCGTGCGCGGAGGAGCGGGGCTTTTGTAATTTGTCGTCCTGACGCCACGTTACAGTATATATAAAATGTTCATACTACTAAATTCTGAAAATTCTCCGATGGTAAAATGAACAAGGAGTAACATAACTTTCGGAGGGTTTAATTACAGTGATAAAATTATGTTAATCACTAAAGAGAGATTAACGAACTTTTAATTGAGAGAGAAAAAGATGCGTAAGAACTGTTCAAATACAGTCTAATTGGGAAAGTTTTCTTAAAGTTAACGGAAAACACCGAAATTTCCTCGAGGACATTGACGGGATTGAGTTTCGGCCCATTTGTAAGAAATAATGGCTCTGCTTAATTCGTCTACTGTCCTTTCAGAAAAACTGTAAAAGTTTTCAGTGGTTCGACTTGCTCACGAATCATTTTTTAAAGACCGAACTGCTACCAGGAACATTTCAAGCACGTGGGCTCACACCTAAATGTGGCCAAAATGAAACCATTACGTGAAGTAATTGTATTATAAATAAAAATGGGAAGAACAAATATAATACTATTCTTTGAAAGTTACTTAATATTTGGTGCTGTTAGATTTGCGTATTGGTTTTGAATCGTTAGGGTTACTGATCTCTAATCTGGTCCAATCAACGACAGATTGGCTGACAAATTGTTATATTTTCAAGGGGCTACTTTGATGTATATTTAATATGCGCTTTAATTAGTTGTTCGTTTCACGATAGACAGGATGACATATTCATATGTTGGTATATTGTGGTAGTGGACATAATATTCATGAACTTTGGTAATTTGGGAAACCGTATATCGTGGTAAACCGGATACAATTTGTACGAATAATTGTTGACAGCTCGTGTGATTTAGAAAATTCTAACAGAACGATGACGTAATGTAGTCTTCTGAAAAATCTAATAAATTTATAAGTAATGAAAATATATTAATGTCTGTTGGTAGCGTAACTCACAATAAAAAAATTGCTAGATTTTTTCTCAGCAACTCCCAGGAACATCTTGTCCACGCAGAAGTTTTTTGACTATTTATGATTAAACTAATCTGTACGTTGTAACAAAAATATTTCGCTACTGGCTCTTCCCTGCCAACAGGCTCAGAAGCACCGCTAACCTGGGGTCCAATTACTGCGAATTAGACCCTTTATTGCGTATCTTTTGTTTTAGGACCACGATTAGTAGTGTAAGCCCCCTACCCTTCACTCTTCCATCCCTTCTCCCGATCCCCTTGGACACTGGTTCGGAGATCATCGAGGACCATCCTCGAGGAACAGACACTACGAGAGACATTGGATTAAGCGCGAGGTCGAGAGGTGTGCGTTGCGTTTTAGTAAAATATCTTGCGAGGACACAGAGGTAATAATTAGGAAATCATTGTGGTCGGGAACCTTCTCCCTGAGACCGCTCTCCTCTACTCTGCTAGCTGTGCTCAGTTTTCGAGTCAGAGTAAATATTGGAAGACCTTACGAGGTCACTTGTCGGCGCTACACCATTACCGTACCTGGCGCTTAATTGTTATTTTGAGAAAAGTATTTGCTGCTGGTAAGCCCTCCCTTTCCTCTTATCTCTTTGCTACTAAAGTCCTTCTTCCTTCCTGATTCCCCGCTCCCACTGTCGACTTGAAGCTTCGCTCCGACATTACCTACGTGCTACTGTGAGCGAATTCCCGTCTTGTTATTGTTTTGCCTTGTCTAGTTTAGCCTATTGCTCCCTTTGACTTCGTTTTCTTTTCATTGCACACATCTTTTGCCTTTTTTTAAATTTTATTTTGTGCTTCTTTACCTATTATCTATTGTATACTATTTCTATTTTATTCCGTATTCCCTTCTTTTGATTACCCTCCCCTTCGCGGTTATTATTATTATTGCATCAGGCTCCCGTCCTGGACCCATCAGGACCCAGGATAAAGTCACAATGCTTATTACTTTGTTACACGATTCATTTGTTTATAATTTTTTGATACGTATTATTAACTGAACAAATAATCATTATATCTTTTCCCTTTTCGGCTTACGCTTCGTCACTCTCAAGCTCGTTTACATACATATGTATATTTAAATTACAATTATTCGAACTTTCTTGCATAAATTTTATATACTTTATTTTAATAATCCTTAATAATTTTTCTGCGAGGATTCAATTTTTTTTGTTTATTTTTGCTTCTGGCTCGGCCGCATCTTATTTATCTTGTGGGGATTGGTAGCTTGTTATATTTTAAAGTACTATGCTTAACTTTAAATATTAGTAACTGCCTCAGTAAAGAATAAAAGAAGAAAAGTTTCGAAAAAATTCTTCCGTTTGATTATCCTCAATGAATTATATATGAGGAGTATTTTAATATTATATTATATTGAATATAGGTAATTTGTAACCTCTCATTAATTGGGACGAGTTTTCTATATTCGTTATACCCACGAATGAAACTCATAAGAAAGTTTTCCTTGATGAAGACGCTGACTGCGAGACTTTATAAAATCTTTAAAAGTTATAGTTGCTTAACCCTTTAAGCGATTTCATGGCAAACACGGTTCTCACTAATGAAGCTCAGCGGGTCGAAAATAATATGTAAAGTGCTAGAATCTGAAAAGACGTTTTACATTTACAGTTCAGAATTTAACATTTTTACGTATAAATAGAAATTATGGCGTAATCATGGCATGGCATATGCCAAAATCATTGTTTGCGCCACGAACTGTTAGTCATTGGAGGCGTTACATGAAAAATGAGATATGAATAGTGAAACTCTTGTTGATCTTGAAACAAAACACAGTCTAGGCTCAATGACGCCATCCACAGTAATAATTCTTCACTTAGGCTCTGTTTAGGTTACTATAAAGTCTTACTATACCTGCACGGACTTTCCTAAAAAAAAATTCTAGACTCAAATATGAAAAATCGACCCTGTCTTATTCAGGAGGTTGCTGACAAATTTCGGATGGTATACACATGTTGGCCGCAGTAACTTATTATCTATTAACAATTGTTAATTCGTTATGAATGTACAACTGATAAAAATTATTAACCGTTTTTTAATTTATAATTTTCTAATTGTTAACTAATATGTTAAAATTTATTCAATTACTTTCCACGGGCATTCGTTCAATCCATTTATGAACTGTTGAACTCTCAAAAAGTGTGATGAATATTTTTAATGTTCAGTTTATAGTGGACTGTTTTTAGACATTTCACTGCTGTACAATTTTTAATTAAGAAATCAAGAAGTCAATAATTATCGATATTTGCCTTCTTCGCTTCTCAATATGTATTAATAGTTATTAACTAATTATTAATTACCAATTGTTAACCATCTATCGATGATCAATTGTGCCATGTGGTATGCGTGCATAAAGTATAGTGTATGTGGGTACAGTATCTTAAAGTTTATTGCTCAATTATTATCCATTAATTATTTCATAACCGTTTAACCGTAATTAGTTGACAATTGACTATTAACACTTACTAAAATTGTTAGCATATTGTTAATGGACAAATATGTTGTTTATTTCAATTGTGAAATATTGTAAATGTTGCAAAGTATACTTTATGGTGTATGTGCTTTATACAATCATCAATATTATGAGAACCCGCGGAATTTTTTATTTGCGTCAACACGTCATAACTGAAATAATCGATTTCCGTATAAAATAACAGACTGTGTTTTTAAATTTTATCATTTTATAGTCACAATTATATAAATTTATAAAGTCATGTCGTGTTTACCCTTTTTTTAAGCTTCAAAGAAACAATCGAAAAATAAGGCGCAGCAGAGGACTACAATAAATTACGGTTCCAGGTTCAAATCCTCACCAGTGACAAAAGACTCTGATGTTTTTTCAGCGATTAATATTGTTAAGGTTGTTAATTACAAAAGTTATTTTAATATCAACTCTTCGAGATTTATACAGCACATAAATGAATAGTATCTGGATTTAACTGGAAAAAGATCGAAATTAGTTACAATCTTTATTTTTGAAATATTGAATGCTAAAGTTGACTCGAGTCATTAAGGCCATGCATTGGTTATATGGCGTGAGGCATCACCAGTCACATTCATTGTCTCATATTTACGGTCAGATCAATTTCAGCCGTATAAAAAATACACATGACATAGCACAGGGAATGCAGATCACGATGAGATGCCTTCGATCTATGGTTACAGTGAAATTAAAGAGAAATCACCAAGAATATTAGGTATCACGTCGAGAAAATAAAGCGTAACCAAATAGCTCCCTGGAAACACGGCAACGCCACATCGGCTGTAGGCCGCGACGATGAAGCCCGCGAAATTCAAATGGAACACGCATAGAGCATTGGTATTTAGGCGTTAATACCAATCAGGGGATTAATTGGTTTGGGTGTTTTCCAATTACACGACTTGTGTCGACATATGTCGGCAAACGTCTACACACATTTTTCAGGTCAAAATGGTTAAAGACCTAGGGACTTTAGTACCTAACAGTTTTCATTAACTGTAGGTTGTTCATTGTTGTCGACATAGGCTGTGACAAATGGTTAAGTGCGGTGCAGCGATCAAATATAAGATTTCTGTTCGTTTTGTGTACAATTTAAATTGAAAATAATTGTAGAAAATAGGAGACATATTGAAAGATAATGAACAAATATAATTAATTACAGATTTTGTACAAGAATTATGATAAGCTACAAGTAAGTACTTCCAAGGTTTTAAGGGAAATTATAAGTTAACTCAATAACAATTGGAGAAGACTGTTTAACAAATTATGAGAGACTAATCATAATTTCAAATTGACTTTTACAGTAGTATAAACTAAGAAAAACTGTATCCAAAACGTTATATATTCTTAAATTCAATGTGTAGATTATGATTTTTATATAGCATTCAGTACCATATAGTTTATAATTGTTTCCATTAAACATACATAGCATATTATTATTTAAACGATTGAACGCATTTCAGATGAACAGAATATTGAATATCCTGGCTGAACCTCCTAGCGATAGCAGTAGCAGCAGTAGTGACGATTATATTAATATGGAAAGTAGTGATAGCAATAGTACAAGTGACGAGTCTGCAGTTGTGGAAGAGGATGACAATGATGAAATTTTTGTTCCATTAATGCAAATGTTGTTGCATGGAAGAAGAAGAAGAAATAGAATGGAAGGCTATATTTAGAAAATACTTTTTTACAACAATTTGCATACAATCATTATTCACCTCTTCAACCATTATTAAATTCGACACAAGATTTGAATTTCCGACTCTTGGTTTAGTCCATTCGGTTACTTTACACCATGAACGTAGCGCAATTAAAATATAAGGATAAACACTACATCTGTGTACGCGTTTGCCGACTCGTGTCAAAGGAAATCACCCTATATGTCCTCAAAAGGGATTAACATAAAGGATGAATGAATTTATTCTTACTCATCGTGGCTGCTTGGTCAACAATCTACCAATCACACATACGTATGATTACTGACAGCCGACACTTCTAAATTCATTAGCATTGGTATTGTTTTATTCTCATGGAATATAAAATCTGTTATGCTGTAACATACATAGATTTAGTAGATTTAGTACGAGATAATAATATTTAATCTTTGGCGAAATTTTGTTTCGTTTGCAACTAAACAGTATCGGAAAGAAAATTCGTCACCGCATCTGTCACCTTCAAAGAATTCGTAACTCGGGATTTTCCGCTTATTTTATCTGTAAATAAGGCGATAATACCGGTCTCCCTCACAGCCAAAAGTGTATTAACGAGAATATTGAAAGATATCTCAGCTGATGCGATCTTTCCTATCATATAGCGGGAAATAACACCTCCTAACGGTGCCAAAGTTTTCTCGACTTCACGTGCAGATTTTACGCTCGCTTGCTGTACTAGAATTTCTGATGTCATTTTCTTCCTCTCTATTAGAAGGCTGTCGGATATTTGGAAATGAGCCACAAGCATTTGGAGTACTTCGACATCATGCACTGAATCGTGTGCTCCGTCGACTGATAATTGCAGGAACTCTGAGTCCAAAGCCGTCCGACTGCAGTGATTACTTCTCTGAAGCGTTTTTATGAAAATTGGTAGTGTGTCCGCGAACCCCGAAATAACGCTAATAAATTCTCCGAGCATACCTGCAAGTTCGATGAATCGCAGTAGACGTACACTGTCAAACTTGCAATTGTGTGATACAAGAATACACGGCTTGCCGATCCTGAGTAAACGTTTCTGGAATTCTTTGAGCGCAGTTCGCATTGTACACGACGCGACCCTTACACTGCGGAGAAGAAGCTCTCTATTTATATTTGTCAATCCATTGACAGCTGATGCAGAATGTGCAATCGGTTTAGTGGGATTGACGTAAATCCCGAAAGATTCACTATGATACCGAGCGTCTAACTTATAATACTTCCGCTGTCTTCATAAAACTCGACGTTTTTAAATCGAAGAATACAATTGCACCAGTTTTTTGCGTATATCCTCGGTAGCTATTGTGGCATGGTACTGGAGCAATCCCATATTTGATTGGTATGTTATACCTTCCGGCGATTCCGTTTTCTTTCGCAGCAACTCACGACGCTTCTTCAAAACATGGCGCTGCGCTTTGAACGCGGTGGTCGCGATTTTTCATCTTCCTTGATTTGCGACGATTTCTATAAATTTTGTATATCTTGATTTGTGCTTCCTAGTAGAGAGCTCTGACGACCTCATAATGGCTTGTATGCATTCCGCTCTGAGAATTTGACTAGCCTGGAATCACTGGAAACGCTCAAACTGTAACAACGTTATTTTGGAGCTTTGCTAGCCATAACCGCGTTGAGATTTTCATTCCGTTGACTCGATGTACCGTGGGCAAATTTGTCAACATTTTTTGCTAGCTGAGCAAAGATATTTACTAAGGCCTGATGCAATGACAGACTCGTAAACTCACCAGGTATTGAGCTATGCTCGTAGTTCTCCTTATCGTTTTCATATCGGCACCATTGTCCACACTTGTCATGGTTATTAAAACAGTGATCAGGAACTTGCAGAAGTACTTCTGCTATCGCTGAGCTGTTCCCTTGATTTTCAGAAATGGCGTAAGTAAACACCGATGAAGATAATCAATTGCTTCTTTCGTCAGTTCGTTGTGCTGCTTTTTAATATTATACAGCACGCTTTTGACTCCCTTCGCCGCGTGGTTCTTGTCAGAAAACTTGACAAATGGATGGTCAATGGCTTTTCGAACTGCAGCGATAGTCGAACTATCATCGTCGCCTACCAAAATCCGACTTCGTATGAAACCATGAGTCGTACAGTGTCGTTCTTATCTATAAAAATTTAACTCCAAGATTTCGGAACTTCTGTGGATGTCACTGACGTACCGCCCTTTCCAGTAGAATCTTTTCGTTGTATGAGCCGAGTTCTCGTGTATAACCTCGAAGCTTGCCATGTTCTAATTATGAATTATGACAGATATATCAACTGGCATGGCTACGAGCATAGAACATATATCTTCTCTGCTACGAGATTTCAAGAGATTCAGCCATGACAGCTGCCAACCTCGAAACTCCCATGCAGCGTTACACAGTCTCGCTCGCTGATATACATTAATTGAAAAAAAGATTATATTTCTAATTTATCAATTAAAAATTGATTTTAGATGATTATTTTGCTCAAATAATGATAATTAATTGTACGATTAATCGGAATTATCACGTAGTGCCGCGATTTAAGGCAGTATCCTGCTTTAGGAGGCCTAAAAAAAGCGCTTTTGGGGGAATTTTTTTAGGACAGAAAAAATAAGCAATTGTAGCGAACTTAGAAGATTATTTTATTACATATTTGAAAATTAAAAAAAAAATTTTTTTGAGCGAAAAATATTTAAGCACAGCAGATTTTTATGCTCATTTGTGCAATACCTTGCAATTGCAGTCTCCAATCGGCGGGAAAGATGAAGCTCGCAATTTTCGTCCGAAACAAAAAAACCAAAGAAAATTTTAATTTCCATATATTTTTCCTCTAGATGAACCAAGAAAAACCAAAAAAAATGTGAAATCTAAAATTTTTCTCTAGTTTGAAAAAAATATGTATTTTTTGTCAAAAAAAAAAATCATTTTAACTTGCTAAAAAAGTTGTTTAGAATTTTTTTCATGAATCTTTTTGGTTCAAATAGAAGAGAATACAAAACTGAAGCTAACAAGCCTTGGTTCGTTTTGATTAGTGGTCTAGTTTTTTTGCAATCACGCCCGCCAGTTTAGAAAAACCGTAAAAATGAAAACTCGAGAAAACATGAAAACCGAGGGGAGGAGCGCGCGTTTCAGCTGCCCGAGCGCTCGTATACCTGCACCATACCCTATTGCGTTTAGTGCTGTATATTTGAAAATATTGTGAATTAGCATATACAACTTTGAATACATATTCTTGGATACATTAGGCATAGATTTAGGCGATAAAAAAAAAAGTTTTTTGAGCCTCCTAAAGCAGGATACTGCCTTAAATCACTAACATATAACATTACCAAGTTAGTGGTGATGACGTCACACAATGTAAAAGCATAGAAGCATACTACGTAAATTCACTGTAAATGCGGGTGAATAAATTTCAAAAAACGATATTTTTGTATAAAAAATCTGCCACGCTTGATCCAGGCTTTCCTGCCAATATTGGTCCGAGGATATTATCCTAAGGTTGCCTCAGAACCCCAAGTATCGTTAGAATATGCCCACGCTTGGACCAGGCTTGGCTCATTTGATCATCCTATCTGGCTACTAATGCTAATATTTTATTAATATATCGAAACAATGCACGTAGTAAGTTATAACTTTAATGTAAGATACTACTGAATTAATTTTCTTATGTAGAATATGGTTCCTTATGCTACGTACTACTTCAGAAAATATATAATAACAATTTATTGTTATAAAAAGCCGTCTAACATTTCCTGCATTCGCAAATTTGTTAAATCCACGATTATAGAGTATCTGGCTGCAGTTCAAGGAAGTGTAAGCAGATAATTTTTTCAGGATTGTTAGAGGGAACAAAGATTCGCGGAGACAGCTTTAATCGAAACCATTATTTATCTTATTTAGGTGTCATGCAATCGGATAGGATCCCTATAAGAACGAAACCGAGCATCAAACTTCATCATCTCGGCTTTATATCGTCAACCGGCGTACATCCGAAACACATAAAATAACTAATTTAAGATAACAAATGGCCCTGGGTTGTTTCCGGATAAGCCCAACACTAATTACTCTTCATTAATACTAACAACGTTATTTGATACGTGCACTATAGTGAATGTTCCACCGTTTTGTATTAAAAAATAAGGATCAATTTGTTTTTGATATTTTAATTAGACAAACCCAGGAAGTATCATCTGAGTAGACATGAAAGGTAATGTTCGGTTTAGAAAGTCGGAAAAATAATTTTTTTTACGCGGTAAAAATTACCCATGAATCTAATGATACTGAGACGTAACGGTAAGGTGGGTAATCTTTATTGGCAGCGTAATAATTTTTTCATACAGAAATCTTAAAAATCATCAAGTGAAACTTACTAGGATGTGCTAGTAAAATTAACCTGGTTCAGAGTAAAAATTCCTTTGAACTTGGCACAAAATAAAAACTGCACTAAAATGGCACTGTTACGTCCGACGCAACGTCCCTCCCCTCCCCGGACCCTCTTACCCTCTAACACTTCGTTGTAACTCACAATCAGTTAGGAAAGGGCCAAAGACTATCACGATTGTAACTAATCCTAAATGAATATGCGTTACCTAGGACAAGTTATAGATGTAATAATTAAGGTAAATCATCAAATCACACATTATACTCCACACTCTTTCATACTTCCGGGAATTACACCTACACTGTAGTACTTCCTGGCATATGTGCGGAAGGAAAAAGAAAACCTACTACAGATAATAATGCTGAATAGGATGCGCAGACATGAGTTGCTTAAACAGCATTTTACCATTGCATCGCAAAACCACGGCAAAACTGCCTGACAACTATATCCCGCCGTTCCTCATCTACAGGAATGTTCATTTGAACACATTACTCGATATCCATGTAAAAAAATTATACATAAGTTATACATAAATTAGATATAATGCTTTATATACGTATATAAACTTGTCGAGCGTATAGCTTGAGGATAGGAAACATAAAGGGGCATTCACAATTGCGAGCTGATGCATTTAAATAAGAAACTACTACCTTGAGACATCACAACATTGGAATTCTACCCTATTCCAACCTAACGAAACGTTTTCGAAACCCATTACAACTCTGAGTGCCTAGCATTGAACAAATTTAAACAAATTTGGTGTGACACCTGAATTTTGAGAGCTTTATGGCTCTCAAAACAGCCACATTTCCTCAAAATAGCAAATACGTAAATGAATTGGTCTCCAAAATAGGCCAACACTAAATTTAAACAATTTTATATATAAAATATAATTATTGCGCGAAAGGAATAATTATCCATTTAAGAAACTCAAAATTATTTTATTATACAATATTACAATTGAACAATTTGCAGAGAAACTGTAATGCTTGATTGAGTGCTTTAACAAAGGAAAAATATAAATTTTCTTCACTGCCAATTACGAATTACCATGAAAAAGACGATATTCAAAATTAGCATAAAACTTTACAAGGTTTTCAGTGTCAAGGCATACGATTTACACTAATTTTTGTACTGTTCGACATCCAATAGACAACAGAAACTTTATCCTGGTTAGTAACACCGTTCCAAAAATGGCGCATTTAAATTATTATAGTATTTTCTAGTATTAAATGGCTATGAGGCCGGTTTTCCCTACTATCTGAAAATAGTTTAGGCCCTTAAGGATTAGACAAGTGCCGTATTAACATTAGCTAGTGACCAGTGCGTTATAATTTGGGGGTTGGTATCAGTCATATCAAGTTTTTTCATCATTTATAACCTCAAGGTATTTTCATTTTTCTATAGGCAATATTTGTTTCTATTCTTTGTTGTTTCAATTTTAATGATTTGTGACGTTATCACGTCACAAGACTAGAAATGATTAACTGTCGTTTTTATTATGCGGAACGTGGTACCGTCCCTTAATATCGCGTTACATAAAATAACCGGCCAAGAACTCCAGGGTCCCGATTATATAATTTAATAAGATTAGGCTAATTACTACTGTAAAATACTTTCATGCGACACATCGAGGCACCGTTACGCCGAGGAAGAGCCTTTACTAGCATCAAGAACAACACCGTCTCCAATCTCACCAGGAGGAACTTGTCTACGGTTACGCCAGGGAGCTTGGAGGGCCTTCATCATCAGCAGACATCTCCACCCGACCACAGATGACCCGAATAAAGTAGGGTGCCGACCCGACAAGAACATCGCCATGGACAAACTATCGTCACGTCAGTCCCGGTACTGATGACCAGTGTACCCTAGAGGTCGAGGAATCATTACCCTCTGTACTCCGACATCCCGTCCGTATAGGACCGGACGAAGACATCTACCGGACATCATCTGGACACCCAGGAATGACCGCATCAGGCCCACTTAATGGCCATTTTCCGCTGCGATACTGGAAGTGCTCGGGATGTCAATGCGCCGAGGAACATCGCTCTGTTGACTGGCACCTTTGTCCACAGTTTGCTGCAAGGGCAGTCGATAGGTCCTGAATATAAAAATCAGTAAAATCACTATAGAACACTACTTAATATGGACTAATTTAATTAGATATACCGCCTGTGAGTAATATGCGGCACCAGGAAGAGCATACTCTGGTATAGCTCCCACTCTCTGATAGGAATTCGAGCCGAACCCGATGGCACGTACTCGGTTCTCTTTCTGTGCTCACGGCTAAGTGTCGCGCAGCGTGGTCCATCGTTTCTGCACGTTTGCAGCTGTATATATATGTGAAATGTAAAATACATTTAAATGTGTATACCTGGTATGATTACCTACCTGAGATTTGAATGTTGCTTAGTCTTCCGATTTCGGAAGAAATCTCGTACCACTTGTGTCGCCTTGTGACCGTGAGTCGAAATATCACGTCACAACAGATATATTGAACACGCGTTCCGTTTCGTGATTCTGCTCCATGAAATGCCGATTTGAAAGAATCAACGATTTTCGTCTCTTATTTGACTTTAATTGGGCCATTTTCAAACACGAGTGTTCCCATAATAAAGTAGGGCAACGTAACATTTATATAGTTGAAATATAATCGAGATATATTTACTGGAATAGTAAATCTATGTAATTATAATATAATTTATGATACATCACATTCTGATTCAGAGTTATATCCGCTTTAATGCAGTGATAATGTTTCTATAAGATAACAATTATTACCTTATAACGTTATAAGTGCGCAATGTATTAGTAACAAGTTGTGTTTGCTGGGTCGTTACTTTTTTAGCAATCTGTTTGAATCTAGATCAAAAGGTCTAGATCAAGTAATGAATTTAAACGGTTTTTGGACGGATTACTAAGGGGTTACCTTCCAGGAGCATCAAAGACGAGAAGACTGTTAAAGCGAATCTGCATTTTTTCAGCGTTAATGTTTTTCATTATAAAATTAATAATTGTCATGAGGACATTCCCAATCACTTGTCCTAATCAATCCAATATTTATAGGTTATTATTATAACCGCAAGTTATAATACCTATGGTTGTGATCCATACTTATATCGATATATGTTGTGACGTAATTCCCCACGGGAGACTAGAGCTGTCCATAGCACGACTACCGATTCCGTCACAATCAACTTCCGGCTTCTTCGCTGAGCGAAAACGCGAGAATTCTTGAATTAATTCGCAACAGCCTGTAGGCGCCAGGTACTCGTTCGTGCCACGAAACGGAAAGATAGCTCAGGGAGATACGAAATAGGATCCAGCTAGCGAGCTCAAATCGGCAGATAGAGGGCCGGGGAACGCACCAGAACTTTCTGGTTCTCATAACAGTAACAAATATGTCCCTTATTCGGGACTTTGAAATAATTAACAGAACGGGAGAACAAAGCGAGAATAATAATAAGGGGTACTGCTCAGTCTCATATACCAAAGAGGGTAGTTCAAACAGAAATTCTTTTCATCGAGAGCATCGACCAGGTCTTTACGACTCACGACATACCATATGTGCAACATAAGACAGACAGCAATAGGTTTCCAAACTTTCTCTTTAAACAATGCAGATCACTTGAGAAAAGGATCCTAGAGTCTTGGAGTCTGCTTTACAGACCACCCAATTTTTACCCTCATCTCTCAAGAGAACGGAGCATTACAAAATATTATACTACCAGGGAAATCAGTTAACTTCTAGACGTGACAAAGACAAGAACTCATCTTGATCCCTGATTTGAAACTTCATACACTATCACAGGATATACATTATTTTTTCTTATTATATGTTAATCTTTTCTATACAACATTCAATATATTTTATCAAATTATTATATCTACGCACAGTAAGTTGTCAAATGTATAAATCCCTTTTTCCTCTCACTTAACTTTCATTACTCTCGGGTTACTCGCCGTTAGTATTAGTTCTGGAGAACAGATCGACGTACTCATTAAAGTATATCTTGAATTTACGAATCCAGCAAGAAGCTTGTGAAAACGCAGGCTATCGCGTCGGTCAACCACGTACAGGTATAATAAAGTCACGCGAGACAAGATCCACGACGGGATACGCGCGTATCCGAATGATAATAGCTCGATACCGATATCACCGCCTCTCGACGGAACGCCGTGCAGACGAAAAAGTTACGGGAAGAAGTTACAGCGTGATTTCGACGCCGTAACATGCCGATTTATGGGAATTGCGAACCCGTCCGACCGACCTCCCGACAGATGGGGTGAATAACGCAGCGGAGAACGACAGTGGCAGGTCGAGCGGTGGACCGGAATGCTTATTAAGTTATTACACAATGAGGAAATGACTAAGTAATTAGCGGTGTTCAAGATTTGAAACAACAGGAATATGTAAGAGTTAAGACTAATGCATGAAATGATTTACAGAACTTTCACCGAATTCTGAATAATTTTGAACGGACAGAATATAGAACGGAAAGTTGTTCGTTCGAGTTGTTTCTGTGAGGATCTTATTACCACCGATTGTGCATACAAAAAGTACACTATTCTTACTTACTCCGATATTAGTAAATGAAGATTGATAGAGTGCTCTTTTATATCATACACGCGCGGAAACTATTTGTATGCGACATTTTAAGGTTTTAAGGTGTTTTTAGGTGTTTAAGTTTTGATCTGTTCTTGATTTCGTAATACTAAAAAGGACACACTAAGATGACACACGAAATGGTGTATCATCGAAGAAAAGTGGTGACTCGGAAGCAGACGACATTTTGAATGAGATTGATGCAGGTAATAAAGCTTGCACGAAAGGCAAGATGGATTTAAAAGGAAAGTATTTCATCTACGAATCTGCATACGAGGAAAAACAGTTAGACCTACGTCATATAAACGAGCCTGCACATGGGGAATTATTCTCTAAAGAGCTTGCACTAGTGAAAAGATAATTTAGAAGCGAAGACTGATATATTTATACGAATGTTAAAATAAGTCATGATTATTATGACTTTTCTTTTTTATAGTCGATGATATTTTCGTCTGTTTTTCTAGTATGTAGAGCTGCCTGCAGCAGGGAATAAAGAGAGTCAGGATCCTGAGAAAGTCCTTGATCCGGCGAAGTGAAAATGCCAGTGTCTTCTTTGGACGAAAAGGTGTTGAAAGTGTTAGATGATAACCCATTGGAATCGTAGTCCTTAGAAATAACATTGCATTTGTCTTTAACAGCTCGATAGAAATGCTAATTGTCCAATAGTATCTTGAAACGAAATAGAGACGAGTTGTTAGACAAATATAAAAAAGGAAGGTTTAAGGCTCCAAAATGCAATTCTACAAATTTCGACAAACTGATTATTAGAAACTCATCGATTTCTTATTAATAAGCGGGAAAGCTGTTTGAGACCATCTAACAGGTGTAAGTGCTTAGGATTTATTATTGATTCCATCGAATATATTATAGAGTAGAATTAACAGACAAGAAAAGACAAAGACCAGAAAAACTTGTAGATCCCTTTAAGGTACAACCTTAGCAGAAATTGTACATGGGCCCTAACCGGGTACAATCTAGTTTTCCTAGCACCTGATAAGAAACTTAACACAAGCCTCTTTTAGCTACTAGTTATCTCAAACTGTTTCGGTTACACAGTTTTCCAGGTCAGTTCCTTGCTAACCATGTGGACATATACGATTGACATAGAAAATTGGTTAAACTGTTTTGATATTCATTAAATTGAAATATGAAATATGTAATTGACATAATGGCAAAATTGTATAATTGAAACAAAATTTAAAGTGTCTGTGCTGCCTTGAGCAGGATCTGAACCTGCGATTATCGGTATGTGCTAAATGCAGCGTCTGACACTCTGCCCATTTCGCAATAGGCCCAATTTGTAAATGTTGCTTCAGGTAGAAATGATAATTCTCAATATTTGTATTGTAACTTTAAATTCACACGAGATGTTTCTCTAGCTTGTGCGAGTTATGCAGGTTCGACCCAATATCGATTATTACAAAATTTGCGAATTACTAATCGACATACTACCGATTATATTTCGTAATAAGTATTGAAGAATTTATAGTGCGGTTTTAAAATCAATAGATGATAATTCATTTATGTTACGAAGCAGGCAATTAGAGGAAGCAAGGTACGGCATAGGGATGTATGGACGTATATGACACCATGCCACTATATTTTCAATTAAATATGCTACTACCAATATGATAAATGAGGTAATAATTACTAGATTCTTCGCTTCGCGTAGCAGCGGAAAATTTTTACACGTAAGTGTTTTTTGGAAGATAATTACTAGATTCTTCGCTTCGTCTAGCAGTGAAAAATTTACTCTGAATTTACAGCTCGCACTGGGCTAGCTTAAACAAAATATTTATATAACAGCAGAACGGTATAGAAGAAAGCATGGCACTATGCGCATCGGTAAAGTTTGTGCAAAGGGACTGTACTATAAAACGAGGCTATAAAATTGGGCCACGTTTTGAATATGTAAAAAGGTTTTGGCATATATTCCCTTTAGTACTTTCTCATTCATATATTGAAAGTCGATACAGCTTTAAGCGGATGTTCCACTCCATCGTATGTATTAAAATGTCTCCTACGAAAATTTATTCATTCGTTGTAAAACCATGAACTGCGTAGGATAGTTAATTTTTTTTCTGTACATCGGGATGGAGAAACTTCGATATTGCCATATTCTAGATTTCTTATTTTTTAATCAAGAGAATCGGTTGTGGCAATAAATGCCCAAAGCTGAAACAGCCATATGCATTCGAGAAAATCGTTCTTCTTTCAAGAGGGATCTAAGAAATTTTTCGCTATAGAATAAACTTTTAGGCACCACCGCATGGAACATACAAAAGTGTTTTATGCATTCGCTTTTGCAAAAAGGTACATAGGTATGCACTTATGTGTGTGTGGTTGTGCGCAAAAGTTTGTATACAAAATTCCTCACAAATGCGAACCGGCCCATTTGAAACGTGCATGATATATTAGGTTCCAAATTTAGCGTAGCAACATGTGAGGCTATAATAATAGAATATTATATGCCATGTATATGTATTCAAAAGTATTTAAGATATAGCAAATTTCAACGCGGGAAATTCAAATTCAAAAGTTTTACAGTTTTCTATGTAATTTTTAAAATTTATTATTCATATTTTTCATTTACCTCTAAAACGTGAGTTTAATAAAAATAAAAATTTATTACAAAATGTGCTTAAATCGATTTGGCTGAAATTTTTACATAGTATGCCGTTTTCAATGCCAAAATTTGTTTGTAAATTTCATAATGGAGGAAAATATTTAAAAATTGTTTGAAAAATCTCTGTGAATTCTCATAAAGTGTTCCAATTTCGGGACTGTTTCCAAAGAGATTCAGAATCATACAGAGTCGATAGATATTTTTTTAATCAAATTAAAGCGAATTCTATTTTATCAGATTTCGTAATGTGTGGCTTTTCTGTAATGCGAGCTGAAAATCCCACATGATTGGAAATCCATCTTACCACTTTACCAGACCTAATGCCACCTTACGTATTTTAACTAAAAATCCGAATTTTTCAGAGACGTCTTGATTAGAGTCGAGCTGTTAAAAAGACTTAAAGTACAGTACAATTATCTTGTTATAAGCGAATATTACGGGAGTTAGAGGAATAGTAGTGTAAGAAATTCAGCCCTCGAGCATTCCTCCTTTACTGCGCGGCGTACTCAAGAATTGTACATGTATAATATAAGTGGTGTTCGCGAGCATTACTGCTCGTCGTTATAAACGAAATACGTATAATGTCACGCAATTGCTTATTAACTTTTAATGAGAGGTCGACACCAAAGTTAGGTGTTTGTAAATTGTCAACGCCTGATGCACAGATTTTAAGGGAGGGAAGCTCTATGTTAAATATCAGCCAAGCGGAACGAAGTAGTAATTCGATTACAACGAATTCTCTTATAACGGTGGTGCTGTATCTGTAGCAGTTCGTTTACACATTTTTATAAAGATATGCTATGTAAAATTATTGCATTAATATATAAATTGGTGAGGTACACTTAAGTTGTGGGTTGAACGTTTCATTTCCTGATTGATTATACAATTCTTAATTTTCTAGTAACCGCCGACTTGATAGACTTAATTTTTCTTAAGTTTATTTTGGTCAAATGCTATAATCGTATAATAAACACTTGAAAAAACTATACCAATTTAATTATTTAAACAACGGTGTAATGAATTTAAATCTGCGTCGATTGGTCCAAGAAAATATTCCGTGATCGCGGTTGGTCTTCTTATCTATTGTTCTGCAGTGGATTGGGAAATACAGTAAGATTAAATTGTTGATGCGAGCGTAGTTAACAAGATTCAGGTTTTTTGTGTGCGTTGTAGATGTCTATTCAATAACAGCAACGCGAGCTTGCTCTTTGCCGCAGATAAGAAAATAAACTTTACCCATTGATACTCTGTTAAAATCTATGGCACGAGCGACAGAAGTAGGTTGGGGTTTTTTAAAAAACAAGTATCGATGCCTTGAAATTAATTCTTTAACCAATCTATGTCGGACATTGTATTCGGAAAATAGTGCTTGATTCCATTTCTTTTGGTAAGCTGAAAGGCGAGGAGTTAAAATTCTTTTATTGCCAATCCGTAAAGCCAGGTTTATATTGATAGCTTGTGTGAGATCAGCTTTGTCTCTTATTCTATGCTAAACACTGCGCGAAATTGTTTCAAACCTTTAAATATATGAGGTTGGTCCAAAAGTGTTTTTACACTTAAAGAATAATTGCTTTCTATTTAAAAATACAAAACAACAGTTTGTATTTTATAAAAGCTTTCATTTTATCTGTTTTCTAACTTTTAATCTAATATATATACATCATTAGAATCTACAACAGTTCGTCAACGCTTAAGCAAAAGATGAATGGTTTCTGACGAAAGAGATTCTGAATGTCATTTTTGAGATTATCTTCGTCCTCGAATATTTTGCCCTCTAACAAGGAACATCACTTTAGTGTCCCCCTCCGATTTTTATGAAACTCAACTATGTTGTAGCGCTTGAAAAACTAAGAGACAAGTATTTTTTTTTTATCGGCGGAAAAACGGTTTTAGTGGATCAAATCAACCCCCAAAGTTCGGCATGTCGAAGGGTGATAATGCAGTTTGATCTAGAAGGGATGGACCGATTTCAATGAAACAAAAACTAAAATGTTTCTCATGACGAGTAATGAAAAATACACCTAGCCATTAAAAAGAAATTGTCTCTTGTGGGGGTGAACCATCCCTCTATTATTCATTTTTTCACCCTATTTAAAAAACTTACAAATGGAATATCGTGAAATACGTACCGGCGAATACGGCGGATGGGCACATTCCAACCCAGCTCCATGATCTTTTTTTGTGCGTCTTCAAAGAAACGTGTGGTCGAACGTTGTCGTGCAGTAGGTGAACTTTGAATCGAGCGCATCCGATATAAAAAAGGTGTAATATTTTGACGTGTGTGAATCTTTAAAAGATAATTCATAAAAAATCTACCGCTCAGTTTTTAGTGATATTATGCTGCTCAATAGTTTTTCATCTAAACGAAAAGCATCGAAAATTACGCAAAACGTTCTTGAAACTTGAAATCTAAGCTCCGTTTGGTCTCAAAATTAAGTCCGTAAATGAGCTACGTTCTACTTGGGGAGGTAATTAGCAAGTGTATTCATTTGTATTAAAATAAGTGATTTTGTGTTAAAAAATCTCTTTTGCTCTATCTCGAACTGTGATGCGATTTTACTTAATCTATTTGATCCTCACCTTCCACAGTAGAACTTTTTTCGGAATAGAAAAATTATATATAATGTCATCTGACATAATATTTCTCAAAGATGATGAAGGAACATAGTAAGCTGTGGACTAAAGCTCATGAAGGTGCATATGTTATTATTCCAAATTGTGTACGAAAATTTGGGAAAAATAGTGAAATACAGGGTAAAAAGAGTGCGTCAACTGCATATCCGCTGTAAGGCACAGTTTGATGATGCTTATGTTACCTTTATCTTATTTTACTTAGCCGTGTTAACTATTTGAAATAACATAGCTGGATGACATTTTGACATGCAATATTAGATGAAATTATTAGTACATTTTATTTAGAATTATGGATTGATTATGTAATCCTTTCAGCTGAATTGCATTTTGTATTGAATATTACATTTTTGTTACAAATTCAGATGGCACTTTATGCACCTCTAAGGAAAATGGGGTTATGTATATTATATTAAACTTAAATGGCCTTCAACACTTCAGGTAAAGCAATATATTTTTTTGATGACCGACGTCATAATAAAAGGTCATTTTCATGACCTACGATGTCTCCGAAATATCACCATATACCGTAGGTATTGCAATTGTGGGACACCCTGTATATTTAATTATGTGATGAGATTACATTATGGTAGATCAATCTACAATATAACGGAACTGATAAAGATGGAAATGCACATGCGCAGACGGAAAAGCAAGAGACTAGACAGTGTCTTCCGGTGCTTCGTATAGTCAATAATACTGCGAAAAATCATATGATTTAAATGAATTTCAAGGCAAACAACAAAATATTTTTTTGAGGGTGCTCTTCTGAAGTGATATTATATGCAGCCCACTTTCATGTCGTAAATAAATATAGCATTGAAAATAATTAAAATGCCACTCAGCGAAAAGTTAACGAATTGTAGAATCTAGTGGTTTTCGTTAAATGGTGCAAATGAAAAGTGTGTAAGCTACATATTATTTCGTGAAATATTACCATTTCCAAGTGGATATGCGAACCAATGGTGTAATAACAGAGCCCGAATATAAATTCGTACATCTGTTGATCAAATCATGAAATTGAACGACTATCAAATTTAATACATATTAACTGGTTTTATAATAACCTATGTCTATCCATTTATAGCGACTCGACATTTTGCATAATTAAAAAAATGTACGTCCTTTTATGCGCAGATTGGTGTATGGAAGTCCTGGGAGAAGGAAGGTCTGGATATTAAGGATATCGTCTGGCCAGGAAATTCTCACACTCCCCCTCAGGGTGTTCCAGAGAAGTTTCACCTGAAAATTACGTTCTTGGAGGAACCACCCTATATCAACCTAGCCCCACCAGACCCTGTTACAGGAAAGTGCTCCATGGATCGTGGTGTCCTTTGCCGAGTTGCCAAGGAATCGGACATGGTGGAGTAAGTAAAAAAAATATGGATTACTTATTTTAAATCTAAGGTATTATTGAGTTTAATACAAGTTTGTATTTGCAGCTTTGATAATTTATTGGTGGCTACTTCGCTGATAGTAACAACCGATACTGTTAATATTATTTATGATTAAGTATTGAAATATCTTCTATATGCTGATAAGTTCACACTGCTGCTGACTGGATCTTTGAACTTTTTACTCATTGCAAAGTGAAACTATCGTAAAGATGAGTTCATGTTTGTGATTCATTATCGTAAGTTTACTTTCTCTGTGGTAATTTTAACCCTTTTAAGCATACATAGAGGGTGCCCAATAATTAATTTTCATCCGGAAAGTGGGCGATAGCTGGAGGTCCCACAGTTCCCCTTCCGTAAAACGCTTGTCGAAATTTGCAATACTTTTTAAATGGTAAGCATTTAAGATGCTGCGACGTACCTTCGGTGGCCTTCACGGGAACGCAAGGTAACACTCAAGCCGATAATTGTCCGTTCGACACCCGGGGGCTAATCCTGTCTAAATGGCGTTAAATGTATAGCGCCAGGTTCATCGCGAACCAATTCTTTCTAAAATAAAAAAAAACCAACGTTCGCGATTAACGTTACACCGACTTCAAGAACCTCGGGCTTCTCGCATAGGTCTGCCTAACCAAACGCGTACAATTTGCAAGTTTCCCGACCAAACTAATGCAAGGAAAAATCGTTCAAAAGCGTAAAAATAACTTCACAAGTAATCCTTTCGCCGGCGGGCGGAATCTCGTGTCTGTTTTTACGCGAAAATTTACGAGGGCTTTCAACGGCCTCTTTCACTCGTGTTGGCAACCGCACACATAGTTCGTGTTTATTTTTGTCATGTTAATATTATTATTGATTCTATTAATTATTATTGAGTTACGTTCGCCATATTCTGCCAATACAATTGCAAATAATCAGTAATCACAAAAAAGAATAACAATATAGATAGAACGTATAAAAATGTCCAGCGAGGCAAGAGTAAGCCAGTATTTGAGGAAACGGGAAGGGCGGTGGTACGGTCGCGAATGGGGAACAAGTTCCTGGCATCGTATGTACGACAGGGGGTATAAGAGTCGATCGGTTACCCAAAAGCAAAAGCGGTAACGGGATCGATCGACTCCATAGGTCGGAGAAGCAAATGCTTAGATCGATCTCACGAGGGGATCGCTATTAAGCGACATATTTTCACAAGAGAGTAATGTGAGAATGAGAGATCCCCGTGACTGTTGTTCATGATTAAGATGTGTTCCCGTTTTCGAACATTGTAAATACGCTCGACGAAAAATGTAGCCCAATACAGTGATTTCAAAGTGACAAGTAATTGATCGCGTATTATTTCGTGGCGCTTGCTACAATTCCCCCGGTCCCGCAATGGGCCAGGATACCGGCGGGTTGATTGGCTACAACTCGCGTGGACCGATAGCCGACCCACACGCGTACCTCGGATCGTCTCCGCGAAATCTCCAGCAGGAGGAATTTAACGTACTTGTTATTGCTTCTAACGTGCAGGCAGGATTAAATCTCCTTATACGCGTACCCTATCGCACAGGTGGCGAACCGCCCTCTACCTTATCATGACTTCTTCCGGATTGGCCCTGTGGCCTAAGCCGGGACCCTAATATGGCACCGCGCGCCAAATTTCCAAATCAGTGGAAATCGCGTTCGCCTAATTCTGTCACGTGGGCCAATAACTGCTTTCCATTTCGCGATGTCCTTGCCGCACACGTTCTCCTAATTTGCGGAAACGCATTCAATACAGACGTCGGGCCCCTTACGCGGGTCATAGGATACGGCCGTCAGTCTTCCCTCGAGGGGCGTAGATGGCCGGTCGGGTAGTAGTCGGTATCCGTTGAGTCGTAAGCCAAGGTACGCGGCTCGCGTAGTAGTGTGGAGCCAAGAAGGATCTAGTCGGCGCGGAGTGACGTCGCTATGGAACGCGCACCGCACCTGGGCCAGCTCACTCGTTGACGTAGCTGCAGCGATCGCTCCTTCCTCCTTGTCGCTGATATCGTTCTCGTTGGCGCGTAGGCTCGGCAAGCGCGCGAAAGATACAAAATTTAGTTCGGCAAGAAAAGAAAAGAAGAAAGAGAAATTAGAAACTAAATCACAAATCTAATAGATCCTTGAGGTGGATGGATACTGCTTGGACAAATCTCCGAAATCTTATCACGTACTCGTGAATACCCCAGTTTCTGCCGAGGATCCCGACTGGTGAATTCACCACGTCACAGTGTACCAATCAGAACTAAGGATTTCAGCTGTTCATGGCTACGTGGTGGGAGGTACAGTCGTGTAAGGCCGAAGCTAGCTGCTTCATGTTGGATCACGCGATTAGCAATCGTTTCACGGTCCAACCATCAAGCGCATTTGTTCACAAATTTTTGAAGCGTCACACTCGTAGCTCAGCATGTCACTAATCTAAAACTCAAGAATCGCAAATTAAAATACTTAGGTGTCAACGTTCCCTTAACAAGTAGTCCATCCGTTCGCACAACGTTCACAAGAAGAACTGACGAGACGCCATGCATGGGAGACAAACTAACAATAAGAATTGGCAGAAAAACGTTATTTGCTCTTACAATGTTTGATCGCGGCAGTATCAGCAGTCTGTGAAATAATTATGGATCGAAAGCTTGCTATAATCTGAAGAGGCTTGCATATAGAGGGGAGGCACCCCTAAGTCGGCAATTGCCTCCCCTATCATCCCCTGATGAAGCTGAAACTTCAAGACAGAATTGGCAGGCGTGGCGCGCTAACAGTCAGTAGAATTTCGATAGCACTGCAGTGCTTCTCATTATCGTGTTAGTGTTACGGCGCTAGGCCGGCTGCTAAAAATTCCAAACATATGCCCACAGGGACTTGTAAACTTACACAAATATTCTCTGGACATCGACCAGTCGAATAGTAAATTTAGGTAAATTTTACCGTGGAACGCAGTAATAATTATTATACATAAAAATAACCATATTTACCGTATGCACTGTAAGATTTACTTGTACCTGTATGTTATAAGTAGAGGAAAGTGACCAAATATGGAATAGTATCCATAATATGGAATACCACTGTTTTTCTTAGAAAATCGATTCAAGACGAAAAACGTGGCCATATTCTATCTCATTGACTCATTTTAGTGTTGCATCCATTTTATATTGGCAGCTAAGCGAGCGCCATAGAGACGGTAACAGTTTTTTTGTTTTGTTAGATGCCAACAAACTTTTCCAGGTATGTAGAAAATAAGTGTTTTTCTTAGTTAATTTGTAAGAATACCGTTATTATACATTTATCGTGTTGTATTGATGTTTGTTTTGATAAATTTGATACGTTTTATTGCGTAGCTATTGTTATTTGTAAAACACGGCGGCCAGTTTGAGCCTGTCTAAAATTCCAAATATGGACAGTCAATGGGTGCCTAATTATGGAATATTCCATAATTGGGCTCTCATAATCTGGTGGTTCAATATATCTTTTTATAACGTGTTATATTTATTCTTTTAGAATGCATTCTAGACATTCAAAAGAAAAACGAAAAAATTGGAATGAAGACAAGATGGCTGAAGCTATAAAAATGGTTCGAGAAAAGAAAATGGGTTATTTAAAAGCGGCAAATTATAACTTGGGTTTGCGATTTCTGCCAATAGAATCATTTAATTTTATCCGAATATGTTACTTTTATTTCAAGATCTCTAATAAAAAATTTTTTTTAAAAACTTTATATCTTATTTTCATATTCCATATTTGGGTATCTATTCCATAAATAGCTACCATTCTGTTACTTAGATTTTTAAATAAAAAAAAAAATGTGGATTCATATTTAAACACAAGACTATGACTAAGATAAGCCAAAATGCATAACTGACTGTGTTTATAATTAAAAGCCTTTAATTCATGATAGTATTTTTTTTATGTCACAAAAACAAAATGGTATTCCATATTTGGTCACTTTCCTCTACAGTTTGTTGACTTTAGGCTAAAAAGTTTGGAGACCCCTGACTTACATCAACTTAATACTGCACATCGTGATCGTCATACTTACGTTTTCTCAAGACAAATTGTAGATATCTCAATTGACATCCTTTGGAAGGTGTCTGCAATTTATCAGGGAACTCATTAAATTCGTTTATACTAAGAGGAGAGCGTTGCAAAACTCTATTTTAGAGCTATTTATTCGTTGTAATTACCTTATCTGCCAAAAACACTTACGTGTAAAAAACTACGCCAAGTACAGGAGGGCTGTGAATTCCTCTGATAAAAAGTATTGATATCATATTATTGAGTCTCATATCGCCAGTCTTTTACATTACGATTCCTTCGCGTATTTAATTAAGATTTAATGGTGATTTAATAATTAATAAAACTTTAGGTGACTCCTTATCGAGTACTACTTGGCGGGTCCGTGTCAGAAATTTCAAAGTATTTACCTTGAATGTACTAATAGTATTCTAATAAAGGGTGGTTTTTTAGAGGTATACAACTTTAAAATGAAATAAAACACGTAAAAATAATGTTGATAGTCACGGTGTTGGCTTTATTTAAAAGATAATTTTATGCCATTAGTGTTTAGAGATGATTTCGGGCATATGGGCGCCACGGCTGGCTCGAATGAAGCGCAATCGGAAAGTCCAATTTTCGACCACTTTATCGAGCATCTGGGACTGTAATCGCCAATAACGCGGCGAATATTGATTTTTAATGAATGTAAGGGCGTCTCCACAAAGGCTTCTGGGTTTTCTACACTCCAAATTCGGCAATTCTGCTTGTTGACGTTGCCGTTCAACCAAAAATGAGCCTCGTCGCTAAACAAAATTTTGCGTTGAAAAAGAGAATCAAGCTGAATATTGTTTTCAGCCCATTCACGGAACGTACGGCACGCATAATGGTCGCGCAGCATTAATTCTTGCATAAGCTGGATCTTGTAAGCTCGTAAGCCAAGATCTTTTCGCAAAATCTTCCACAAAGTGGATAGGCACAGCTCCAATTGCTGTGCACGATGGCGTATCGACTCATTCAGGTCCTTCTCAACACTACGCTCCACAGCAGCAATGACTTCTTCTGTGCGCACTGTATGGCGTCTTTGTGGATGCGTATTATCAACTAGAGTGTATATACTTTGAAAGCGATCCATGGTTATCCGAATAACTTGCTCGGATGGACGACTATGTCGACCGTGAAATGGACGTAGCGCAAGGTAAGTTTGGCGAACTGAACCATGATTTTCAAAATAAATTTTCAAAATTTGCAAGCGTTGTTCTGATGTTAATTTATTCATGGTGAAATGGCAAAGCGTACTAACCACAAATCATCCGTGAACTGTCAAATTAACAGTCCCTAGAAACAGTGATGACAATTTAAAAACCAAACCTCCAAAAAAAACACTCTATACTATACGTTTGTTATTAAGCTTTTACCGTGATTATTTTTGACGAGTTATTGTCAATATGCTGTATATAAAAAGTTGACCCTGGTTTTGAGTTTGATCACTGGCATAATGAACGGAAATTTATATCAAGAAATGCACGAATTCACGATTCGCAATTGTTTTAAGGTAAGCGTTGAGCATGGTCTTACATACAGGTCTTGCGACTCCGATGGATTTCAGTGGTGGGAGTAACATAGATATTGAAGCAGTTTTGTAATGTATGGCATCGCCCCTACGTGTCGCTACTATCGAATGCGCTCGATCAACATTACCTGGAAATCGAGTTTCGTCAGAAAACTTCTTTGTTCTCTTGTTTCGTTGACTCTTTCGCTATCAAAATTGACGAATCAATAAATAAATAAATCAATAAACTTTCATGAACACTGATTTAGTCCATCCAGATATACTTTTTTCTCAGTGTATTGATAAAAGATTTCGTGAAGCAAATTATACATGTAATGTATTCTTTATTCGTGAAAAAGTCTCACTTTCCGGATTATTTAAAAAGTGTCATTATTTAAAAATCATCAGAGAGAGGGAGAGAAATATTTATTTCTATCTCTGTCGCACGAGGAGCACTCGATCACAGCGCCGCTTACGGCGCGACTTCAGAAAGTGAGTCACCCCCCACCATCGGAGTCGCAAGACCTGTATGTAAGACCGTGGCGTTGAGCCAGATGCTGGATGTAGATCTTGGAGTCAATGGCGAATCGTGAGTTCGTCATGAAGCTGCTGCAAGAAGCTGAGGCTTTCGGCCAGTGTCGAAAATCTGCCAAAAAATGACAAAATTTCGAAAACAAATATCTCCCTTATTATGTATGCAATCCGTATGAATTTTTTTTATCTCTATTATTTTTTCTTGCTCTACAACTTTTGCATTTAACTTTTTTTAATACCATTTGAAATGGCAAAGTTATTTTTTTTATTTGCGCACGGAAGTTAAACAAACAATAATAATATGCCCATTCGATGCGCAATCAAAAAATATTCAATAGTCGTTACATCAGATTTTGAAATTGTGCACCGTTTCACTGCAAATTGCAAACGTGCATTTTAGCTGACACACTCTGTATATTATTTTAGATATTCCATTTAAAATGATTTATATTAACGGTTTTTGTATTGCTTGTAAAAGTGGGGAGTAGCAGCACGCGGCGGCCAGAGACGCGCCACTACCCCTGAAAGCATTGAATGAGCCGGTGGCCAACCCGGGGGGGCAGCGGAGGCCGAGGTGGCGGTAGTAAGTACAAATCTCCCAAAAAACACTTACGTGTAAAAAACTACTACTTGGCGGGTCCGTGCATTTCTTGATATAAATTTGTATTCATTATGCCAGTAATCAAATTCAAAACCAGTGTCAACTTTCTATATAGAGCATATTAACAATAACTCGTCAAAAATAATC
>JARQSW010000767.1:19139-127803 GCA_030142375.1 Calameuta pallipes | reverse complement strand
AAAGTCCAAAAATATGGTATATAATAAGTTGAGGTTATCATTACAGGTGATTGAGAACGAGTGTGGTGGACCTAGGTTCACCACAGATCTGGGTCCACCAGACTCGTCTTCTGGGTGGTGTTTTAGAACGAGTGGTCCGATTTAATTGGGACCAGGCGCATTCGACAGCCCTTGAAAAGCCCAAAAATATGATGTATAACAAATTAAGGTTATCATTACAGGTAAGTGAGAACGAGTGTGGTTGACCCAGCTTGGTCCCTTTATATAGGCATATAAACACAAATCTTTATTTTTCCATGTTAACTTCCCGACGATCCTCTGCCCGCCAAGCTATACGTTCGTTATCAAGTTCAACTCGGCTACAACGAGATATGCATTATCGACGGAGGGGATGTTCACAAAATCCTACTTCTGGACTCGCCGCTACGATTTAGCGTCATGTTTTTGGTGTCGCCTGAAACCGTTGCGTTGCGCATCTCCCTACTCATCTCTGGTGCCTAAAGCTCAACTGATAACAATGCTCGGAATCTAAAGTATCATTGTCCGGAGTATAATTGTAAATTATGCAATTTGAGCTTGGGTTCTTAGTCGGCAGGTGGCGCCAGGGTACACATTAAAATAATCATTTATGAATAAGGGTATACAAATTATTTGAACATTATATATTATATAATCACTAAGACTGAAGATTGAAAAAAATATTTTTTAATTAAATTATAATTCCTCAATATTTTCCAAATATAAGTTTTATACAAATTTAGCGTCATTGATTAGTTCTTGTGCACCTGTTGATTCTGTTTCCTTCTATACGATTTCTTATTTTCTGCGTATCCAAGGAAACACGAATATATCGAGCAAATGTACTTTCCTTAGAATCTCATCGGAGGATTGTCAAGAAAGTTGGTTGGTTAAACTACACTATATTTTTAGAGAAAGTTATTTTTTACAAGAACTTTTTATGGCGTTGGTATCGCAACTGACTGGTTGATCATCGTAATTTCAAGAGTGTGTTTTTCAAGTCTAATTTCAACGGAAAATTGGGTTATTTTTCCCAATTTAAGAAAGTTCCTTTTTAGACAATATTTCATAATACAATGAAACGTTCACCATTGTTACCATGCTTACCAGGATTTAATTTTGATAGCAAGGTAAGGTAAAATATCAAAATTCCCTAAAAATTGTACAGTGTTTTAAAAACTACATAAAATTTTAGAAAATCGATAAAATTGGCAGTTTTTTGAGATTTAAAATTTAATATTAATTTTATACTAATTTAATGAAAATCTCTTCAGATCGGTCAGACGAAATTTAACAGGTCACAACTATTTGACAAAATTCACGATGGCGTGTATTATCTTTCCGAAAAATTGAAATCAGGCATTGGCGGTGAAACGTCGCCATTTACACGTCCTAGTCGGTATCCATCAATATATCCTCGTGGGGAAGATCAGGTTCTTCCGCCATGGTTAGCCTTTGATGGTCAGGTATGGTAAACGTTAAAAAATATGTATTTACATTATTTCTCTATATGCCAATAGTCCCCGTGATGAAATCTATCAGATGTTTTTCGAATTTTTTTCAGAGATTGATGTTTAAGGCTTACTTTCAAGAAACTGTTCAAGAGCGACGGGAAGCCTCGTTTCAAATTCGTGTAGTAACAATCAGCTTCTTTTTGGAAGACGGAACGATCAAAGTTTCTGAACCAACAGTGGAAAATAGCGGCTTAGAGCAAGGTTTAACGGTGCATTATATTTAAAAAATAATAAAAAAAATTTTTCAAAATTTTACAAAAAATGAATTTAAAAAATTATTTTTTTTTGTTATCAGGTGTATTGATACGTCGGCAAAGGGTACCAATGCCTGATCCAGTTCGATATCGGTTTTACGATATTTTGGATTTAAATGTAGGAAAAGAACCCGAATTTTTTGGAAGAGTTTATAAAATCGTAGACTGTGACAAGTTTACTAGAAGATTTTTGAATCGTATAGGAATACCTGTACCTGATCCCATAAATATTCCTACAGATCCGTACATAGAGCAACGCAAGATCGTAAGTGATTTGTGATTATGAAAAAAAAGTAACGTTAATAATTATTTTGAATTTCAGGCAAATTTTCCAAAAAGACCTAATCGTAAAATCGACAATTTGGGAAAGTTTTTAAAATTTGATAAAAAAATTCTTCGATTTTATGGCTATTGGGATGATACTGATAGTGAACATGGTGTCATTCATGATCTTGAAATTCATTATTACTTAGCTGATGACTCCATTGAAATTAAGGAACATGTTCCTCCGAATTCTGGCAGAGACAGTGGATTCATGTTTATCCGTCGAATGAAGATACCAAAAGTAATAATATTTTCGTTATCAAAATATTAATACTTTTTTGAAAAATTTTTATCTAATCGAACGAGTTTAGTTTTTTTCCAGAATTGAACCAATCGGTGCTCAAGATCCTTTCACTATGTTAAATGTCCTTGGGGAAAATAATTCCAAGAGTTATTACATAGTTGACCCTTTGGATACAGGACGACTTTCTAAAGACTATTACAAAGACAATGATTTAATAATTGGTGCTCAAATCAATGTATTTGGTAGAAAAGTAGTTATTACCGATCTCGATGATTTTACCAAAAAATATTATAGGTAGGTTTAGGTACATACGTGAAATTAATTAATAATTCTATTATTAATTATTTTTTTCCATAATTAATTTTTTAAGTGAAAAATACGGCTTGGATGACTTTACTCCATTGAAACGTCCAGATGTAAAAGAAGGCAACACCACGTGTGACAGTGTTGAAAAAATCATTCCTCCTTATAATGGTTTTGGATCGTACGACGATTCTCTTGGAAACTGTTTTACAGTCACACCTCAGGCACCCAAAGTAGATTTTGTAAAATTCTTCTATCATGACAAGTTTGTAACGACTTAAAATTTCCAACTGAAAATTTCATTATACAGAAGTGTATTTAAAAAAATTTATTTTTTTCATCTAGACAAGGATTTGACAGTCACGTGCTCAGATTTCGAGCAAAAATGATATCAAATGTACCTGAGAATTCGGAACGTCATTTTATTATCAGAGTTTATCTAATGGATGACACCGTGTCAGTTTTTGAACTGGCACCCAGGAATTCTGGTAAAATTATTTTCGAGCGGTTTTTTTAACAACATTATACCTTTACGAAAATTTATGTTCCCAAATAATTTAGGCTTCAAGAGATGTCTTTTCCAAAAAAGAATGCCGGTAATGTTGCCAGGTCAAAATATTTACACAAATAAAAAACCAAAGTACTACGTACCTTCCGATTTTTATGTCGGCGCAAGAGTGAATCTTTGTGGTTTTCAATTTCAATTGACATCAGCTGACATATACGCACTGCGTTACATGGAATTGCACTGTGATAAGGTACAATCTAATAATCACAATATATTCACTATTAAATATTTTAAAAAAAACCGCTATTTTTCAGTTTCCAAAATCGAATATCAAATTGATTATGGACAAATTACGAAAAGCCCTCAAGCCGATATACAAAGATTTCATACGCGATTATTCTCCAGCACCAATAGAGGGAGACATGCAAATTTTGGAATACAAAAAATTAAGGTGACTTAAATAATAAATTCGTCTCCATTGATATAATCAATTAAATAAATATTCTTTAAAAATAGGGAAGCCTTATGCAAGTATCTCAGCGATAACATAACCGAGCAAGAAATGATAACGATTGCCCGTCACTATTCGTCGCACGAAAAAAAAGATTTTCATTCACGTGAATACGTAAGGTAATTTTCAAAAAAAAAATTTTTTTCAATATTCATCGTAACTTACACAAGTACACTCCTACAATTATCCTCTTTTTCACTATCCATACTATTTTATCGTACAGACGTCTCGTTCACACGGAGCTTACTCGTTTTCTTTGGGACGACTTGGATCGACTTACCGAAGCTATTCACCATTGGGATAGGTCAAGATCTGGATATTTACCACGTTCGGAGCTCTACACAATTCTTCGTGGCTGTCGAATACCCATAGACATTGAGCTTCTAAATTCGATGTTAGATCAGTAAGTAAAATCTAGAATGCATTATCCTAACATAACAATAAGAATCAGAGAAGATTAGAAATTTCGTAAATTAAAAATTTTTTACAAATAAATTTACATTTTTTTTATTCACGCAGCCTCCACAAGAATAACGAAGGACTAATCGACTGCTGCGATTTACTGAGATTTATGAATACTAAAATGGATCCTGTCACTCCTGTACTTCCAGTCAATGTCAAGGTATACATACCTTTTTTTACATATATAATTCAAAAATATTAAATTCAATTTTTTTAATGTCAGACTGCATTATGGTGGGCTTCGGAAAAAGAACCAGATTGTGGTGCTGGAGTGGATTGGTGTGCATTCTTAAAGGATCTGGACCTAAAGGACGATGAAAACGATGAAAGTCTCACGTCAGCATATAATGCCTCTAAACTAAAGGAAAATTAAAGCAAACGTATAATCAATGATTTGTCAATGAAATTTTATTGTACGTATACATACATCAAATACACCAAAGTCCTATTTACATGGAACTAACACGCTTTCTAGTCCTACGGCTGATAAATAGAATACATAAAGAAATGCACAATGGACACATAGCCAATAAATACGTGAGTACAGTTATAAATAATATGAGGCCACTTGCCGCTGGCTTAGCATTATTGAGCGAATAATAATAATAATAATAATTCATACTAGCAATTAACACGAGAGTCATTTGTCATCTATAATCATATAAGAAACAAAATCCTACTTTTCCTCACTGTAAAAAATCTCAAATTTAATTATTCACCGAGATCAATCTCATTTTACTTGATACTGTCATTAATGAAGATAAATACAAAAACAATAATTATAATCAAAATTTCATTATCGTTGAATAAAGTGCATCAGTTACACTCGTAAGTCTTGACGATACTGCGACATGTTTTGCATTTAACGTAACAGCAGCTTATATACTTGCATTCGCATCTTTCGAGAATTTCTTCGGTTTTAGTCACGTGACCGCGACCACAGCAAAGATATTCGCAGCCTTCGTAACCAGAACTGCTGCCATTGCATTGTCTGTAAAATAAAAGAATTGAAATTCAAATTCAAATTTCGCGGTTATTTATTAGATCTTCGATATTAATCGAGTAAGACTGTTAAAAGTCATTTACTTCGAGTCAGTTGGTCGGGAGATAAATCTGGTAAGGATTGACGCAACGCGACAGGACGTACGATTCAAAAGTTCCAAATTACAGATCGTTACAAAAGTCCGTGAATAATTGCGCCGGGCCCCATCGTAATGAACGGGACACGCCTACGGGATAACTTCGTATGAGGTTATGATTACAGGTTAGCCCTGGTTGGGACTCGAGTAAGAGTCTACTCGTAAATCGGACGTTTATCGCCATGGGCGTATCGACAAGCTCCTAAATCCAATTGGCAATCTCGTGCCACTAAAGAACCCAAATAGCTGAGAGTTGGGTGACTAAAAGTCGAAAGTTTTCCGTGTGAAATGTAGAGACAGAAAAACGAATAAGAGGAGTAACGACAAATAAGGAAGGAAAGGAGGTAACCTTAAAAAGAATATTCCCTTTCTTACGTCATCCAAAGAATGTTACTCTAGTGTAATTTGGGCTTAGCCGTGCATAATAGGAGAAAATGCATGACGAATGCAATCAAGAATTAACCGTACCGATTGTCGAAATCGTCATCGCTAAGATTAGAATCGGTTTTCAAATCGTCTGGCGGTTCCCGCTCAAATATTTTATACGTATGTAAATAAATTTTTTTAAATTTCAGACCATCTTTTTTTTGTGGGTTGGATTTTTTTTTTATACCTTTTCGGCTAGTAAGTATATGCAACTGATTTTTCTTTGTAATATAAGATATAATAATGTCTCTTATTTATCAAGATAAATATTGCACGTTTATCAGGGATGCGAGATTGAAGTGAAAAATGTATAAGTTAAATGGCGACAGGTTTGGAAAACGGGTTTTTCATTCTTTTGTACTCTTTTTTTTTTCTTCTTTTCTCCTACCCCACCCTCTTGCCCACGTGTCTCCGTTCCAAGGAGAACAAAAACGCAGACTATCCGCTTCTCTCTTATAATTACGTTCACCCTCGCATAAATAAAGCGATATCGTCTCGGCAAGTAGATAACGAACGAACCGGCCATCGGAATTCGTCCTGTGTGGTTGGTATATCGATATATGCAAATCGGTTTACACCTCGACACACATGCTCCGCCATGGAATTAACATAAAAGCGATCGTGAACGTTTCAAGTATTAGAGACGGTCAGGACCGGTGAGCATAAATTTTTTTTCCATTGTTTTCCAATACCACGCATTTTAACAGTATGATGAACATCGTAAACGTAATTTAATTTTCACACGAAGATACACAAAAAATAGTAAATTTAATATTTTTCTTTATTTTTTTTTTTTTTTTTTGAATTAGCACGCCACCCTATTCACTTTTTTTGCGTAGTGAAAGATTCAGTCGCGAAGGGTAACTTCGCATTTTTACGGCAGCTCGTCCTTTCGTTACGAGCCGTCGGCCAAATGGGCCATTAGCGACATCGTAAAGGACACTTTACGATCCAATCGGCTCGCAGGAAATGGAAAGACGTATTCCTCATTCTTAATTGTATTCTCTCGCTATAAGAATTTACAGATTGCCGTTATTAATTAATTAAAAATCCTTATTACCGACAGTCGGCAAAATGTCTTTTGGAACATAATGTTGATGATCTGTGTAAAAATTTTTCTTGAATCACAGGCTGCCTTTTTATTTGCACAATTTATATATTTTACGAATAATAATATACAGCGAGGTAGAAATAAAAAGTTCTAATAAAAGAAAAATAACTCACCTGCCAATGGTACCCAGACTGCCACGATTTTTGTCAGGTGAACAATAATCCGGACTCTTGGTAGTGTAAAGGAGATTATCATGATGATACAGTGGCGGAAGTCGACCACCAGACCTGGGCCTGACTTCCGCCGCAGTAGCGTACCTACGAAGAAGTCTGGCGCCAGCCACAGCAGGTCCCGAGGAGCCCAGACCTCTCCAGCACGTACGAACGCTACAGGATCCCGAAACTCCATGACACTTGCATTCAAGGCTTAATGATTGTTCCACGGCCTTAAATTAATGTAATTAATTAATTAACATCAGGAACCTTAAGAAAGTCGGATGCCGTGTACAATAATTAATTGGAATTTTTTTTATTAATCAGACTGACCCTCCTCCCTGCACGGTGATTATGCATGTTGACTGCATGTAAAAATTTGCCGGTAGAGCCAAAAGCAGGCGGACTTGCACCCTGGAGGAAGCGTTTTGCTATTCTGGAGGCAGATCGAACGTCATCGCCACAGCCACCCCATTTGAATGAACTACGCGAAGCCAAACCACCAAAGGTGATCGAGGAGGCTGAGAATGCAGAGGTCAATGCCGATGGCGATGGTGGCTCCCGTCTTGGTGGTGTCGCACAGGAACAGGATGCCAGACTTCCTAGTGCGCAACCACGTGCTAAACGCCAAACAGCTGCGGCTGCTGACATTGCGTATACAAATGCTTGTTCTCTGGTTCCTATTGGTAAGAATTTTTTTTTGAAAATTTATTGTCTTGTCTACCTGACGGAGTTTATTAAATTTTTTTTTTGAAAAATCTTATCTAATTAATTCATTTGGCAAAAACGACGAAGAAGCCAATATACGTATGACGAAGAGACACGCGCGTCTCTATGGTTCGGTAAATGCAACTAATTAGAAGTTTCCTCTTGGGGTCTTCCCATTCATCTGACCGACGTCAAAGGACCAACCTTAATATCATCCTCATGAATACGACCGACCATATCTGCCTCTTAATTATGAAAATTGTGTATATATGAATGTATGCGAAAATGAGAAGTGCCTATGGAATTTTGGAAAAAAAATTAAACTACGATTCATTCCGATTAGATACGATAATTAAATATTTTTCGAGCTCGCTAAACGTAACGATAACTTATGCGTGAAAAATGCATTTTTTGAATATTCATATTTTTAATTCAGAAGCGTAATTGAAAATTTTGAAAAAAAATACCTGTAAGAAGTTCAGGAGTGTAATTAGGAGCGCGTTCGATATTGCTGCAATTCCATCGGCGATTCCGGAAGGAGTGCTGACATACTGCCGAAGTATCTATAGCAGCCTGGACCAAACTGGGCATCACTTCCGGTGCCGCTCTACAAGCCCTGGCCTGCTTCCGTTCGAGAATCCCAGCACTTCGCAGACCCGTGCAAGCTTCTCTGGTCCATGGCTGCTGAATTTCGTTGCTGCTGTGGCCGAGAGCCCTGTGTATAAATATGAAAAAAAAAATTTCTATCTCTGACCTCATCTCCCAGCAATCACAGACGGAAGATGCTGTAAAAATTCTTTGGTACTTCGTCTCCGTTTAAAAGCTTCGTTTCTTTCAAGAATTCGAACAATTACGAAAAATGTCTATTCGTAGGACGAAGGGGCGTGCAGGTCCGTAAATCAGGGGTTGAATTTCGAGAATTACAGAGCGCTTAGGCCGATCCGGCCTCGCGAGGTTATGGCCCGTAATTACGAACACCTGAAAATCCAAATGGCCCGACTCACGTCTAGACGTATAACTGCCAAGGGAATGGCTGCACTACCAACCCCTTTTAAAGCCCGAACCTCAGAATTACCCTATCAACGCCCTATAGTACTCGTATAACCATTTTCCACCCCTTTTTACTCCTTACGCAACGAACCTCATTTCCACGGTCATTTGACCTCCTATCCCACCATCTGCCCTCTACAAATTTTGACATCTTACAGATATTTCATTTTCAATTCATTAAACCCTATCGGAGCCAATCTGGTATCAGATAAAATAAAAATGACAAAATTCAATCTCGATTCAATTTTGAATATTAAAAAAATTTTAGATAATTATTACAAATTTATTATCATCATCCGTACTACCAAAGCCGTACTACTCTCATATATACTGTGTATACCTCGCTATAAATTAACTAACCATTGTAGACATGGATCTTAAAGATCAAACCCGTACATGATAATTCCTATGAAAATGCCAGGATAATAAACCGTCCGATGGTTGGTTCTTGTGACAACGGCAATTGTGACGGTACCTTTAGTCGTGGGTCGGCATGACTTTTCGAAATGAGTTTTGATTTGTAAACCGTATAAAGCGCACTGTTTATGCCGTCGATAACGGCCCTCGTTTGGTCTCGCCTACGAAGAAATGGCCACGCGATGCTAATGCTATCTAAGACACACGTCTGTACTCATGGTTGACCTCTCACGTCTACATACGAGTACGTACCAGCGTATCTACCTGAATGACGCTTTTAAATCAATGCCGCTAACCACGACCGCCCATTGATTTACAACCGGAATTGCGAAATTGCCACGTACGATTATTATTAATACGAACCCTCTTTATCTCTGCCCACGCGTTATTGCGCGTACGATATCCGTATCTATCTTCTGCACGCTGCTACTATTTATCGTGCCGGCCATTATTATATTTATGCATTTCTATCATCGATACCATAATGACGATTGATCGGTACCATTTCGTCATTTTTTACGTCACTTTATATATTAATTGCGATAGATTGCCCACGCTGGCAATTCTGACAGTCGTATACTTATTATTATTTACAATAACATTTATCCTCATATTTTCCTATATCGTGTTAACGTATATCAACTTTATATCGACGATAGAGTCATTAGCTTTATTATCAATGATGTCATTTATAATCTAATCGTACGTCTCTTGCGTAGCGGGATCACTGTTATTTATTAAAATAATTTTCTTATGGATTTCGTTATTATTTAATTTTTATTTGTTTATCAATCAATGATATTCAATTTTGCATTACGTATTTATTTCACGCGTGTCGTCATTAGATGCTAATTTGGCAGTTTTGAAATATTATGGCGATTGGTATACGATTATACTACGTGGGTATCGTCTTGTTTATGTTGCAGGTGGAAACAGCTGTTTGACGCTAATGCGATATTACAATGAGTAAACGTATATTGTGTTACGTTACACGAAAGGGATTATGCGCGTGATCGTGATTTATTTAACGTCGGAATTGTGAAATTGGCACGGACGATTAATAGCAACGAATCCGGCCACTTGCGACCAACTTCACCCATTTATCACGGTCCTCCCGTTTCCATCGATCGTCATTAATCGATCGCCAGGTTTACGGGCGAATAAAACAATTTAATATCCATAATAAAATAGGTGAGTTTCAGTATAATTAAAAAAAAATATCAAATTTATTTTTCTACTCTTATACGATCTAGGTGAGGAGAGTGGGGTAAAAATAAAAAATAATTAATCGTTTATAAAATTAATACAAATTTGAAAATAATATTTTTCTTCGTTTTTACCAAATTATCTGTATCGGTTAATTACCCCCTTTGTACCACCCTGAACTACCCCATCGACCATTTCTATCGCACTTGTTTTGCCGTCGAAAACGCACGGGCTAATCGCTGTTGATATTTCGAGGTCCACGAAGAGAATTTCCTCGAGGATGTTTTCCGGCACGAAAGAGACGAGAGGCCGGATGATAAATGGCTGGAGTGATGGCAGTTTTGCGTGCGAACCGCCGAGACCAAAATACGAGAATATTAGGGGTTGTCCGATCTAACGTTCGTATATCCGTGAGGCAGTGGGTATGCGTGCTTACGAGCAAACAGGTATCTGTATACAGGTATTAAAGCGTGAATGAGAAAAAGAAGGACAAGACGATGGGTGGCGGAATCTAGAGAAGAGAGAAGAAAAGAGAAACTAAGAGAAAGATTGAGAGGGCCGTGCATGCCACCGATCGTGATTTATAAAGGCTCGTACCGTGAAGACGCTAGTCCTACCCTTATTTTCTTTTTATATTTTTTCTTTTCCTTCATTTTCTCATTTCTCTGGGTTTTCACATTTTTTCCCCTAATTTATTTTCATTGCGATTAGTTATCGCGGTATTCCTGAATTTTTGACGTATCTTACGGCGCGTCGAATACAAATGCAAATTAACCCGTAGAAAATGATAAAATAATTTATGATCATTTTTTTTATTTATTCTACAGACCATTTACGATATTTATTATTATATAGTATTTTTCAGTTCAACGTTATTTTGGTATTAATTTTTTTATCAGATTTACGTATATTATCGATATCTTCTGTATGGTCCATTTAATCGGGTTAATAATTTTGTAGCGTATTCAAATGCACTTGGGAACACGACTGGTTGTAATTGCGTACGTTTTTGGTTGTCTTTTTTTTTCTTTATTTTTTTCTTGTCTAAACCTCATCGTCCCTGAGAGAGGGAGGATGATGAAGCGCTGCAGGATTATGATATAGGAGTCCGCTTTCCTCTTAGCCAACCCATTGCCTACCTATACTATTTGTTTCTCATTAACGGGCCTACATTAATCTTCCGCCGGACTTCGGCTATCTTCGTGTAAGAGCGTGAGAATTTTGTAAGAATGCTGCTCATTCGAGAAACTATATTACAAAGCAGCGCGGACAACTTCAAGTTTTGGATTGGATGATTTTTTAACGATAGAATTTAATTAACGTGAATTAAGTCATTAAGCAATTAAATTGAGATCGATTTTTTTTCAATTACTTACAGCCACTTAATGCAGCAACCATTGTGAATTAGAAGGACGAACAGGAGAAGGCAGCACTTCGTTCTCCGCATGGTATTTGTCCTACGCTTCACATCCTTCTGAATATATCTGGTTGTACTGTTTTTTTTAATTTTCGATTTTTTAAGCACCAATTAAAAAATGCACGTCATGGAATACAAGTTTTTTCGTGTAAAAATCAAATTTTTTGATTTCATCTCCGCCAGAAGGAGAATTCCAAAAATTCTGTAATAAATGAAATTATTTTAAATGCACCACACTGATTTTTTTTAATTTCAAAAGACACTCGTTCTCAATATACGTCTCCGAAAACACAAGAACATCCACTCACTTCTTCATTCATAGCCACAACACAAACTTCATCACTTCAGCGCGACTATCGCTACTATGCACAGTCACGCGAACTTCGCGTTCATTAAAATTAAACCTTTCTCCGCAGTGTGAAGCACAAATCGATCCTTGCAGTAAGTATCGTATGAAATTTTCAAATCGGTCAACATTAATTACCAAAAATATAAAAATTTAAACAATTAATCAACGATCGAGAGTCCAAATAAAAAAATAACAATTTTGAATTTTTCACCAATCAAAAAAATGTCCAGATGTGTCCTGAGTGCCTTTTTTGCAGATGTCCCGTAGCAGGACCAAGGATCCAAAAGTCGGCCCGTTCCGGACAAGCAAGGAAGTAAGCGATACCCAGGAAGGAGCAAAGGATGAAAGAATATAAGCAGGACGAAAGGTAAATTTAATGAGGCTGTCGAGGATGATAGAAATTTTCAAAAGTGGTGGAAATAATTTTTTGATCTTGAAGCAGAGTCGGCGCGACGTGATTGGAGGAAGAGGAGGACTGCCGATGTGAAGTGCTCGCTAGCGAAGCACCTCAAGAATAAACTCGAGGTAGAGGCGGAGGTGATGCTAGTGGTGGAGGTGGAGGATGAGGAGGCTCCCACGGACCCTTCCACCTCGCCCAAATCTCCAATAACTTTTACGTCAGTTGCCAACGTTCATTCAGCTTTCCAGATCCTATAACGAGTATAGGACTCCGCTTCGATAGTTATCTGAGCTTGCTGTAATTATCGTTCCTATTATTATTATTATTAAATCTTATCTCATTGATTTTACGCAACGAAAGATTCAAGGTAAATAAGATTTTTTGAAATTTTTTTTTTAATAACTTTTAAATTTTCATAATATTTTATGAATTTTTTTTTATATAATATACGAAGATACAGCGAATGATGATGGGGAAATGAAACGGATGCTTGAGTGGAATAGAATGAATGCATTCCAAGCAAAATTGTTCAATGCTTAGGGCGTATCCTCAACGCCGACAAAAGCCGATCCGGTCGAGTCATTCATATCGATAATTAGCACGATCGCGCCTATAATACCACGGGGAGACTTCCTTTTACCTTTTTTCTACCTTTTTCGGTCTTTTCACGTCGTCCCGTCTTCACATCGAATTATACCTGTCTGAAAATTTCGAGGAACATTCGAAAGGATCTTTTCGTTCTGTTTTCGTTAACAGTTGAGAAGCAGATCGGGAGTGAAAAAATTATGATTTTTTTTTTATTTATATGATTGCGACAGTCCGAAACGAATTATGAAAATTTTTGAAAAAATTCAAAATTAATTCATTTAATTTTTCTTTCTCTTTTACACGCTATTACCAAGAGACGATAATATATTTGGTCCTTGGAGTAATCTGTCAGGGGACATTCAAATATGGCAGCAGCTGTGCGTTTCGGCTATTAAAAACGACTTAGCCCTTCCATGCATTTTTTTTTATCTTCTCTTCATCTCTTTTCGTCCTATCCTCGTCGAGTATACTTACACTCACTTACACGTGCTCGCTATAGCAAGCCCTTGGCAAAATATAGAGATTTGCCTAATGATCCGTGAGAGCTTCTTTTTGGTAGGAAAAATAAACAACAAAGACATTATTCATTTTTTTCACTTTTTTAAGGTATTTTTTTTAACGTAGTATTATTTCCCTGTCACAACAGCTGATTTTGAGGTTATCCTTCTGCGGTTCTCTGGTGAAGAAATTATTTGAAATTTATAACTGTTTTCTTAAACGTCGTTTCTATGGGTTTCTTTTATTATTACCATACTCCTTGATCCATAATAAACGATATTAAATGTCGGATTATTAAGATTTGAGTTGGCGATACTTGCTCAGTTTAATTTATGATACAGACACAGTGGAGACTCATGATATTCCCATTAGAACGACATCGAAAGCCGTCCAGGAGATTCGCGGATCTACATAATCCCCAAACAATGGTGCCGGACAAAAACACTTGCAAAGGGATGAGCCATCAAACATTCGCCATTTTATTGTCAAAGCAGCAACTTCTTACTCGTTGATAGCAATTTTCTGCCACTTATCTGCTAATCTCTGAAAGATATTTAAAAGCTCCCTTCAAAGCTTTGGTAAAATGCATCTGTCAAAATTTTATATTTTATATAATTAATTTTTAATTTATTCATTTTTTTATTAATTCAATACAGAAAATTTCTGTTAAACGTCTAATGTTTCAGTTATAACATAGGTAGGGGAAGGTGAGGCAAATATCATTAGAACAATTTCAAAAGTAATTCCTGATTGCCCAGTCAGGAACACGTGCACGTTCAGCTGATTTTATGAGTGATCCGTCTTGACCGACCGAGTCCGCCTTACTCCACTTATCCTATGGAAAAGTAAATTTTTTTAATTTTACAATGAAAATTTACGACGTATATTCGTCAACTATTTATTTTTTATATTGCATGACAAAAAAAAAATAATAAACCTTTCATTATTATTATTTTCAATCAGCACGTAAAATCGAATTACAAATTAAGACTAAGAGAAAAATAGCACATTGAGAATATGTAATAAAATATTAATTAAACCAATTGATGATGATATAGCGATTATAGCGGAGCTATCACTCGCTACCCAAGGCATCCAGAATCCATTGAATTTTTCTGGATAAGATGCTGGATCGACGTCTGTATTCGTTTGTGGTATTAGCTCGGATTCAAAAATTTCTATCATTTTACTTAAACTGATAAAAATCTGAAACATAGATAGACTGAAATTACTATCCCTTAGCTCTCAATCATATGCCGAATATTTAGTAACTTTGTACCTCAGGATAATCAAGAGACACATCAGTGGTCTCACAGGGATCGTTTTGAAGATTGAAAAGACAGGAGTCGCTGCAGTTTGCAAACTCAGTAAAATTATTACATGTAACTATACTGGCTGATCGAAGATTAAGAATTTTTGTTTCCGTAAGTGAAGAACTTCCCATAGCAGTGATAGCAACTCCCGCATCAGATTGAAGAATTTCTGTGACATTGTATTCCGGATAGGAATCATTATTTCCAGTATCACCATAATAATTTCCATACAGATCAACAGCACCTATATATATACAATTTTCAAAAAGTTATACATACAACTGACAAAACATTATCGATGGATGAGAAGCAAAAAAAATACCGACCTTTAATCAATTTAAATTTTCCAGAAACAACACCCCTAAGATTTACAGCATCGTCAATGTTAATTAATAAAGATTCCCGTGCGCTCTTCTCGTCTAGGCTTATGGTCGACCATTGGTCGACACCATCGATATCTCCAAGGTCATTAACGTCCCCACCAGCTAAAGAATAGAAAGTCGGTAGCCAATCGGTAACGTGAAGCAACTGTTCCGAGACGCGGGAATTATTTTGAATCAATGGTGAATAAATACAAGCTGCGCCACGTACTCCGCCATCATAATGTGTAAATTTCAACTAAAAAAAAAAAATATCGAACTTTATATAATTGTTCTTACTCTAATTATTATATTAATCAATAGTAATTACCCCACGCAAAGGATAATTCGAGCCATAATTTTCCAGAAATCCTTCAGTCTGAGCTCCGTTATCAGCCATAAATACAATTATGGAATTGTCAAGCATGTTAGCATCCCCAAGAGCTTTCACTATACGTCCCACGGATTGGTCCAGAGCCATCACCATACCTGTCGATATTTTATTTTGTTTAATTTATAATTATCACTTCTTTTCGCACACACACAATAATTAATCACCTGCAAACTTTCTCCTGTTGAAATTCTCGATATATCCTAATGTAGAATTGACTTCGCTCATATTTCGAACCTCGACTACTTCCTTTGCTTCGCTGCTATGTGGCGCTGGATGCGCTACGTGTAGGTAAAGTGGTTCGGCCGGGTCATGATTTTCAATTACCTTCACAGCCTCGTCAGTAAAGACATCAGTTGCGTAATTGCTATTGCGTCTCGTCTCTAACGTTCCTCTCGTATCTTGATGCAAATCAAATCCAGTGTGATTCTTTCGAAACAATGGGGAAAAACGAACATTGAGAACATTAAAGCAGAATTCTTTTGTCAGTGACTGCTAGTAACGTACGTTTTTACTTATGGTATAATTGAAGAAGGATATGTAACCACTGTAGTGGCCGTAGAAACTCTCGAATCCACGTAGAGTCGGCGTATGCTCGTTTGTATAATAACCAACATGCCATTTTCCTACCATTCTGGTGCGATAACCTAAATTTCGAAGATGTTCCGGAAGTAACGTCACATTCAAAGGAATTCCTCGAGGTTCACCAACATTCAAAGGTACACCCTGCATTCCTGCAATTTTCATAGTTTCTTTGATACATGATTGAAAAATATTTTGAAAAATTTTTTCACCTGAAAATATCACGAGCTCTTATATATTATATAATCCAAGTGTAATCTTATCACTCGTATGAGTTACGTAGATAACTGTACGAGGCAGGTGAAATTTGTTCAATAGCCATAAGTAAGCATTACTGACTCGATGATAACGTTTCAATAAATATAATATCAAATAAGCCTGGAACAGCTGATTAACCCGTTAAAGGGTAGCATGTGTCCCACGATGTTCTATTTGTTTTTTTCCGACCTGTTTCACCTTAAATATACATACAGTTGTACTGATTGGACTTGTAGGAACGTTTACTATGCAAACATGAACAAAAAAGAGATCAATTTTTTAAAACGCCATTGACCGTAAACAGTGAACACGGAAAAAGTTACAAGTAAGTGAAATTAGGCACCATAAGAAATTCATATACGTGCACAATTTTGAGAATGTCGATGCAGCACAAATAGACCGCTTGGCGAGTCAGACCAGCTAGGAGAAGTTATGCGATTACACTGCAAATTTAAGTACACGTATTTACGTGCAACAAAACCCTGTGACCCATGAACCCTAACTCCAATAAAAGGAATAGACTAATTGGGCAAATTGTCGAAATTATATATAATATAAAAGAGAGCATACTTAAAATTTAAATTTGATTCTAGATCCAGCAAAAGGAAAATTATAATATTGAAGTATTAGATTTTTACTTGAAATTTCTAAATCTTATTACCCTACTTTATCGATGGACTAGAAACCGTCCAGGTGGATTGATCGAGAAAAGATGGCTCTTGAATCTGTGCCGTGGATTACATCACAGAACCTTGGACCACGTGGAGGACAATATATGTTATCTATATTGGACAACTGATGGATACAAGAACAAATCGTTCATCTTGGGACACCTGCCCAGACTGCTTAAAAGTGTATAAGCGCCTTGTAACGTACAAAGTAATCATATTTTAAAAAATTAGCAATACAAATCACAAGCTACAGCTATATTGTTAAAAAAAATAAGATTCAAGTTAAGGATAGATCTAATTATTCTTTAGGATGATGAAAATGGAAAACACTGGCTAACTGATCTTGTCTTTTATCTATAGTCTCTTGACAATAAAGACCTTATTATTATTACTGTGATTACTGATATCAGTATACCTTATAAAACTATATAGATAACTGTGTAAGCTTTATATGGCTATTCAGCGCCTATCTAAATATCATAGAAATAATTGAAACACGTTTGTTATACGTTTGCAATGTTAATAAAACAGATATCATATGCTATGTTGTGTATTAGGGACATAAAAATTGCCTAATAGACGACTGGTATTGTTTAATTAATAAAGGATCGTTCATACCGAACCTATGGTAATGTCAATTAATATTGTAAACCGTATATTATAATTACCAGTCCTGATAGGGTAACGGCCGGTAAAGTAAGCTGTCCTCGAGGGCGTACAAGTTGGAAGGACATAGTGGCGATTGAGAATTACGCCATTGTATGCCAGGGCGTCTATATTTGGTGTGGGTATTTGATCCGCTCCATGAAAACTCACGTCGTTCCAGCCCTGATTTTTTTTTTTGAAAAATGTTAATATAATTTATAACAAGCAAACTTTTTTATTACAGAATTGTGTATGTCACGGGCAAGGCGATGACACGTGTCTATTAGCATAGTGAATGGAATGTCTGTGTCCTTACAAATTAAAAACTTATTGGCCATATATATACGTTAACGAAGGTCAGGTTTGGCACTTTATTTAAGAGTTTTGAAATTTTTAAATACGAAAAATCACGTGAATATATATTGTCGAGGTAAAAATACAACGAGGAATGCATTGTTGTGTATAAATATGCTTATATCAAATCAGGTCAAGTGATATTTTATAGTGTTTTTCCTATATCAGTCGTAATAATGTTTGTATAGTTGGTGAGTTTAAATTCTTATGCATCAACCTCGGACTCGTTTTGGTTATTTATGTCAATGGAGATAATACAAGGTGTCTGGAGAAACGAGTTTACTTAATTTTTTAACCAATGTTCGCTGAAAATATGCGTTAAATTTGAAATTCAATATAAATTCAACAAATACAAGCAAATATTAAGCAAAATTTTAGCAATAATTTTAGCAAGCAAATTAAATTCTTCTGGGATATTATTATTGGAAGTGTATGCTGTAATCTGGAAGGTTGAGATCAATATTATTGAACCATATTAAAAAGACATTAGACTAAACCATATAATCAAAGTTAGACGTCACTCATTTTCTGATAATGATCTTCATATTAGTGTTATGTTTAACGTATAGATATATAATTAGTTATAAAGTTTATTTATCGTTTGGAATATATCTTTTTGACGTTTAGTAAAGAAAAAATGAAAAAATTTTACAAAAATAAAAAAATATATTCATTGCATCAAAAATAAGGAACAACAGTCCTACCAAATCGTCAGCTACGATGACGACGATGTTTGGTTGCTTGCAGGATTTTTGTTCACTTTGTATTCTTCCTACACTAGCCAAGATGATGAACGTCCCCAGCAAATGTTTAGATAGTGTCCATGGATATTTGACTGGAACCCTATATTTGATACAGATATATAAAAAATTGCTAAGCCACGAATAATTTTGTTGTTAAATAAAAAAATATATATTTTCGCTCAAGTCAATCGCTTGTTGGCGCTTACCTCATTTTAAAAAAAGTATCAAATCAAATTCCCAATTCCCAATGACACTTGACAGATAATAATTGTATATTAATATTTATCACTAATTTTTTTTTAAATTAAATTAAAATAAAAATTATTTCACACTTCGCAAGTATCATTTAAATTCACAAAAATATACTGTCATATTTTTTTAGTGGTTTAAATTATTTCGTGCCACTCGCAGAATCGTTAACCAAACGTGGGCTTGGGTTCCGTAGTTTATACAACACTGCCTAACCGTGCCAGTGCCAAGTGGCGTTCAACTCATATGTTCCAACAGCATAAGAGAAAGGACTTTATAATGCCAAGAAAATGTTACCATTGCCATTTATCTGTTAAATGTTCACATACAATTACCCAGCAATCATAAAGTAAGAATTACATATAACCAACGTTATCATTTTTCGTTAAAGCACATAATATTACTGGGTATACGCGAAGTGATTCATAAACGCAACCTTGACTATAAAATTCTGACACTTCGAATATCTAACTTTTATTTGACATTTGCTGAATAATTATGTATACTTCATTGAACCGTATGTCGTGAAATAATTTTTATAATCATGAAATTGAAAGTATTCCTTTAGACGAATTTTCTATTGATTTCCATTTATCTATCATAGATTACCATTAGGAAAAAAAAAACTATTAGCAGTAGAAAATTTTTCTACGAGTTCTTTACTTATTGTTTATGAATTATTAAATGAATTGGTATTAATTATAAATTTATACGGAATTTAGACATTTGTGTGGTTACTTCGTACGTCTGATTATAAAACGTTTTATTCACATCTGAAACATTGATTTTTATTTTGCACTTGTTCATCGATTAATAAATATATACAAGTATAACATTATTATTATTATTAAACGGCTGAATAAATAACTAAATCTCCTTTGTATGTTGAACATAAATAATGTTTTTGCAATAACATTACACTATTTGATAAGTGATCTGGTGGTGATATCAGTGTAACATTAAAAAGACTCCCACATTCTGACCGGTAAGAAGATCTGTCTGCAAAGAGACACTTATCTCATTATCAAAATATAGTATATATTTCACAATTAATATGATTGGACATTGATAACTAATAAATGATGTCAATTAATCTTTGCTGGCTGATTAACTACAAGGATAAAAATCCAAAATAAACGTGACTGTCGATTGATAAATAAATGATTATCAACAATACATCCAGTCAAGCAGCATAAATATACTTGGACGAAAATGAGAATAATTAAGAATCCGACCGTTGATCGTGTATTATAAAAAAATAATTAATTAACGAGTATCAAGCCAAAGATCGTCAGATTCATGATTTTCGTCAACGAAGCTGATATCAGTGAAAGTATCAAAGTGATCTCCAAGTCTTTTCTGATCTTTATTACTACTACTGGTGGGAAAATAAAAAGTGGCTGTCCCATTACGACCATTGGATGGAAATATATCTTGCAGTCAGATAAAAGCTCGCAATCCCACGATTATCAGTGCCATTCCAATATGTGCACATATGGCAGTGGTACCAATAGCACCAGCTCCATTTGGATTAGGATACACAACAACTCCAGGTTTTAGCCACGGTTGCCAAGTGTCATTTCTCCTTCGTGGATCCGCCATTTGATCCACAGGTAGACGTAGCTGTTTCATCAATGAGTTAGAATGCTTTGCTAGGAATCGATCTAGCTCCATGACCCTCTGTAAATATGATAACACATTAATAAGCCTATAATCAAAATTTTTATATCTTTTCATCTAGCAAAAGACTCACTCTGGGATATTGCTTAGCTATATTCTCCGTTTCGCATGGATCGTGTATAATGTCAAAGAGACACTCAGTCTCGTTACAGGTAGTGAAGTTATGGATAATAGGATATGTACTATTTTTATGACATTCCACAGTAGCCCTTTGCCTTAAAGTCATCATAGTGCTTGGCTGAGTGATTGGAGTACCTAAATGAGTCCTAATATTATCTGCAACTACACTGTGCAATATTCGTGTTGTATTGTACTTTATCGTGACACGTCGTTGATAGTGATATTTTGGCCAGGCGTAACCATCGTAGTATCCATGTGGATCGATGGATCCTGATGAACAATAATAATAATCACTTATCAGATACTTGACAGTGCTATGAAAAATATAAATTACCATAAACTCTTGTGCCTTTCAAGAATACTTTGTAAATTAGATGATATTATTAATTAACAATTATATAAATTTTATTAACAAACCTCTAATGAGTTTGAATCGCGCGTGAATGGCTCCTTCTGTTTTTGAAATTTCATCGATATTCAATAAAATTGTACGACTTATAGATTCGCTACTATGATTCAATGCACGCCATTGATTAAGACCATCTAATTCTCCCAAATCTCGTATGTCTCCTCCTGCCACTGAATATAATGTTGGTACCCAATCAGTGATATGCATTAATTGATCTGATACTCGGGCCACGTCCTGTAACAATGGTGACCATATGGCTGCTACACCGCGAACACCACCCTCGTACAAAGTATACTTAGTCTGTAATAATAAAAAAAATTAATAATTATTATTAATAATCATTTACTATAAACGTCCTTCTTAATACTTACTCCGCGCAGAGGGTAGTTCGATGCCCAATTCCTATATTTACCAATAGGTGCTCCGCCATTATCCGTAAGAAAGAGTATAAGCGAATTCTTCAGCATTCCTCTGTCTCCAAGAGACGAAACCACCCTTCCGACAGAATTATCCAAACGCGTGACCATGGCTGAGAAAAGAAATATAAGAGTCACAATACACATTATTTTCATCGTTAACTCACGACTCATTTATTTACCGGCATATTTGCGTCTGTCCAATTCGTAAATATGCGTAAAATTCTCTTCGTGGTAATCATCCGGTGGAAATTCAAGAGGAGCGTGTACAGCCAGATGAGAAATTTGAAGGTAGAGTGGTCTCTGAGAATAATGATTGTCGATGATCCTGACAGCCTCGTTAGTAAAAAGATCCGTTGCGTATTCATGCTTTAACCCATAAGCTGGTTCATCATCAATATGCATATCGTATCCGCTCATATTCTATAATAATCATTAATCGCAGTGAGATTATTAAAGTAAGAGAAAAATTGTCACAAACATAATTTATTAATTCGATACCATTACTCACTCCTTGGGTATATCTGTAATCATAATGACTGATGTAGCTGTTATAAAATCCTAAGAAGGAATCGAATCCACGATGAAGAGGAGTGTGTTGTGGAGTATGAAAACCCACGTGCCATTTTCCAATCAATCTTGTTTCGTATCCAAGCTTTCGTAAGTGTTCCGGAAGTAGTTTTACATCTACCGGAAGTCCACGAGGTTCGCCACCTAGGATGCTATCGCCCTGCAATCCTATACGAAACCGAAATAATCGTTTACTAAACTAGTCACGCCACCTCTTTTATTTGTCAACCGTAATCCTATTTAATTTAGTACACTGTATATACACATATGTATCCTGCTTGTGAATACGATAACAGTCTAATGCCAGCAGTTAAACCCTGACTTTACACCACGCCGGTACTATCTGGTTTAAGTTGCCACGCTCTACTTACCCATCCGAGTTGGATATCGGCCGGTCAAAAAGGCAGCCCTTGAGGACGTACAAGACGGCAGTACATAATGCCTGTTCAGAATGATACCATTGTAAGCTAGAGCGTCGATATTTGGCGTAGCGATTTCGTTGGAGCCATGAAAGCCAACGTCGTTCCAGCCCTAGGAAATAAAATGCAAAAGAATTATTTAAATCAAACCTACCGCGTTAACGTCCAAAAGAAATCCTATATATACTATTTATGCCTGAATAAATGATTATCGTGACAATTTTTATTTCATTTTCTCCATTACGTTAATAAAATTGTTATTTTCTCGCGCAAATGACTCTGACATCTGAGGTCATCACTTTGCCGGAATTTCATTTCTTCGGCAGGTAGTGAGTCACCATGTGGCCACTTCGTATGTGTTCATTGTATGTGGGTGGATAGACGCCGTGCACGAGTTGCAGTAATTGTACTTAACTAGACGCCTGACGTTAAACCGGTACAGCTTTGCTGCGAAGTAAACTTGGTGGATTACTGTGAAGCAGAAGATCCGCGGTAATAATGGCCGTCACGTTACCATTCATATCATCCCGGATCATGTTTCAGTATAATTAAATATTACATCGGATTAACATACTGATTGACCCACATATTATTCGAGGTCCATGTATACAGTGTATACTGTTTCTCTATGATGTTTTGAATAATTTTTACGACATATATTTCTAACGATGTTTTTCTAAAATTAACAATGCAAAAAATAACCTCTTACAGTGCTAATCACTACGTTTTACGTTTTACGGTATAAAAGTATAAGTACTTGTTTTACAATCGAAAAATTTTGTGTACCACTTATCGGTATTTCTTTATTAACATTATCGACAGGGTCAAGGTTATCGCGAGTGTGTTACCAACTGAACATTGTTCTAATTTAGAAATCAAGTTAATGAGCTAACTTCAGACGGTACAATATTTTTTTGGATAATCCTAAATGTTACGTGCTTTTACGCAAAGAACCTCGTGAAATGTATATTTTTTAGATAATCCTAAATATTACGATCTTGTACGCGAGAACAAGTGAATTTATATAAAGTTATTTATTATTACGGTTATTACCAAGTCATCAACCATGATGACAATGATGTGGGGTGGCAAATCGTATTCATTGGCGATGATCAAAGGACACAGAAAAAAATAATACAGGAGTAAAGTGCTCCCGCTCACGAAATTTTTCACCATGGCCACACTTTGAGGTTAAGGTATGTAGTTTAATTTTTTAAAATAATACCAAGATTCTCAGAGCATCGTGCACAAATGAAACTGAAGCTCCACTTCTGTCAACGTGTGGCTTATATAGTCCGCCCCCGAAGTGAATGTATGAATGAACCTGAAGAAAATGAAGGCACAGAGAACGCTACGTAGATGCCGTGAAGAAGTGGTAGAGATAAACTATAAGGAAGAGATGAAGAGGAACGGATGATTTAAGTATGGAGAGGGACTGTGATGATTATTGCGGCAATGAATGGAGCATGTACGTGTGGCCCTTCTCGTCTTACTCGTGAACTTATTTTCTTGCACGACACCTCCGTAATATTATCATCAACTATGCCAAGTATTGCGAGAATTTTCTTGTTTGCGGAAAATTAACATAATTTCGCATCCCTAAAATAGCGGTCGTGCGTCAGTTGGCTAAGAGTTGGTCCCCTTACGGAAATACTGTTTTTAGGTAATTCCAAAAATATATTATTACTGCAGCGTTAACTAATTTTATTGATAGTTTGTCGACGCTTAAAAAAAATCAATTAAAAAAGTTTAAAAAAATTTTGGTGTAACGGACATTTTTTGTCAAATCTTATATATATATATATATTTAATACTGAGAATTCATGAGATTCGTATTAATTTTAATAAAAATTTATTGTTTATAGATATATAAATTAATGAAATCATATTGGACACGATAACTTATTGATATCGAATCGGTCTCAGTCGGAACACAAATACATCCGATTTCCTCGATTGAATCAGATATCTATTGGCTTCTATTGATTTGAATGAAATTTTTTTAAACAGGATCTTACCCCATCTTCCTCTATGTTTCAGGTATAATACTGGGTTATTAATCATATTGGGATATAGGATTATGCTTGAAAAGTATTCTTGGTCGGTAATACTATGGTAATTAAAAAATATTGTTATTATACAATGGGGAGAAGGGTCATCGACCTTTGGGGTACGGAGTCTAATTTTGGAACTTAACTATAGATTGAGATCCTTATTTTGAAGGACCCAAAATCCTCGCTCAGTACTGTAAAGGCTAATAATGGTACTCCTAGTGACTTTATTAAAGGTACTTTCCCATTGAATTATTCCTAGGACCTAGAAGATATGAATGGGAGTCTCTTATAGCAATTGTAAGAAATTTGTAATTGGTTGAAAAATTCATTTCCGCACCCACGCATTCATTAATTATCCTATTCTTTGCCTAATATTCAGAACGACCTTTGGATCGCTGAGGAGCAGCCAGCAATTAAATTCGCCGTCCAATTAATTGACCAGGAAAATTCGTAATCAACTGTAAACCAACTGTGATCATCTAACAATTCTTTCAAATGTTGTTCGATAATTCGATTGTCAAGAAACAATATATATTACGCAATGGTCATGAGTTCCATTCAGTTTGTGCCCCTGACTTATTCAAGCATACTTGGTCTTGTTTGTGAGGACCTTTTCACCAACTAAAGTTACGGTTAAAACTATAAAATACCCGGGGTCAAGGGGATTAAGTGATGTTAAGTAGAGATGCCGATTAGTTTATTTGCCGCTTCCTTGCCGATGTGTCCGGTATTATAACGATTTATCCAAGATAATTGATAATGGCAAAAGTTGTGTACAAAGAAAATTGCAAAGGTTATATTTTTGGTGACATCTAGTTTATCGAGCTTCACCTTGTTGTTTTATTTGCGGAATAACAACTCGTGCCGTATACCGTAAATATTGTTGAAAATTAATGTTTTCGACTTTTTTGTTCAATTCTGAAAGTATTCTACGTGTGTTTTTATGGCAGAAACTGCATTATTGTTGTAGGGAAATTATATTTGTTTTTTACATAATAAATTACAGTGGGCGTAAGCCGAAGTACGTGTGTGGGCTTTCGTGAACGGAAATTCAAATAGCAGCTTGGCATTAGACTAAATTCATAAAATTTCCTGTTTAACATGCAAGAGATTTAATGGAATGTTTTTCTTGTGAAAAATACGAAAATCCATTGCAACATTTATCTATAAAGAGACGTACCATATGTTTTTATGATGTTTTATCCTGCTCTTTCATCTAACAAGAAAAAATTTTCTTACATCAAATATAAGGTGTGTGCCTGGTACATTTTCCAATGGAAAATTTTTCTAGAGTGATCAAATGTCATGTGGTTTAGAGTTGCGCTCGCACGAGGCTGTACCTTAAACCTAGTGCAAGAATGTTCAGCCAATATAACATGCTATTAGATAAATAATTAAGACTTAACATGGATGAAATGATTACAACAATTAGACTAACACCTTACAGCGGTGATAAGTTATTTTAATTTTTACGAAATTGCTTCCTTATCGACAGTTGGTACGTCAACATTACAATACAGTTTGTTCGTAACACTTTAAATGGTTTTCATAGATGGCGCCACTTTTGCGATTTTTTAATAAATTAGCAAATTGTACTCGTAAAGTATTTTTTTGTACATACAATACAGTTGTTTTTTGCGATTTGAATTTAAAGTCAGTGCAAGTTTATTAATAAATAAATCTTAAAAAATATTTTGTACGCCAAGTATTAAAGCAACCTATGATAATTAAATTTTATAAACAGCGATATTAGGAAATTCGTGTCCTTTATTAATGTGCAAATAGTATGTGACATTTTTTTGTTGTAATAGTACTATTATATTTTCAATGTTCTCAAGAAAACAACAGTTGATTGATCGTACAGGAAAGGATGGCGTTGGACGATACGACTTTTTAAGACTGCTTGCAGTTGAATTTAACACGACCAAATCCCAAGGTAATATAACATAACCTTAACTTCAATTATTTTTCTCAAATTATCATAAAATATGACTGCCTGACAATTGTTTGCTGCTCATATCTTGTAACTTATATAACGTGTTTATTTATATACCACCAATGTTTATATTTTTATTCATTTTCCATATCGAGTTGTGTCTCTGTTGATTCACAAACTCTTTTAATGTAAAATGCTTTTACAGAAGCAAAGGAGCAGGTCCTGGCAAATCTTGCAAACTTTGCGTATGACCCTGTCAATTACGAGTATTTCCGACAACTGCATATCATTGACCTTTTCTTTGCTGTTATCGCAGAAAATAATATCACTCTTATTAGATTTGCTATTGGTGGAATCTGCAACTTGTGCTTAGGTAATATAATAAGGTCATTTATTTCTTTAAATAGCTCTTTATATTCCAATAACAGTTTTATTTTAGCATATACTGTTAACTCTCATCTCAGATTTGAATTAATTTCTAGATCCAGAAAATAAGGCTTACATTATACGTAACAATGGAGTTACATCAATTTTAACTTTATTGTCAAGTTCTGACGAAGAAACAGTTCTTTCTACAATCACAACATTAATTTTTTTGATAACTCCAGCCTCAAAATCTGAAATAACTTCAAAAAACGTTATTGAATGTATGAAACAAATTTCTGAATCAGCAGGAAGCACACGACTTCGGAATTTAGCAACAGTTTTTCTAAACGATTACTGCAAAGAAAACGAGCTTAATGAAAGCACAGAAAAAGAACATATAATAACATAAATAATAATTAAACAGACTCTTAATCGGTTGAAACAAAATGTTACGCACATTCACAAATCAGGTCAAGAACTTTTGCACGAAAGTTCCATTAGAAAAAAATTCAGCTGAAGCATGGAAGAATTTTCAAATGGGTTCAAAAGTGACTGTTACTAAGACTATAACTGATGAAGACATTTTAAATTTTGCAAATTTAACCGGCGACTTCAATCCTATTCATACAAATTCTCCAAAAATTGTTCACGGAGCCTTTCTAAATGGTTTAGTTTCCGGAGTGATTGGAAGCCATCTTCCTGGGCCTGGAACTATGGTGGTTCAACAAATCATACGATATCCTACAGCTTGTTATGCTGGAGATACAATAGAAATTACAGTAGAACTAGTGGCAGTAAGAAAGATCATTAAATGTCAGTACAAATGTATAGCAAATACAGAACGTACGGTGCTAGAAGGTGAAGCCAAACTAATCTATAGAAAACCAACATCAAAAGAAATAATATTTATTAAATAAAAACTAATTATTCCAAAACTGAATACTTCAATGATACAACAAATATAATGTTAATTAATAATAATTCATATCGAAATCAAAATTAACTTTTTGATTACAAAGAAACTTTTTACTGGTAATCGAGGTGGCCCACATTGAACTGCAATAGTGTTCTATTTTATTTATTACGGAATTCCCGAGTAAGCGAAATAAATGATTTGGAATGCAGCTGCAAAGTTGCAAATCTGCACTCCAATGGATTTTGCAGTATAAGCGATACTTGCATTATTGACCCATTGTGTTTGCGAAATCATGGAATAAGACTAATACTTGGACGAACCAAGAGCCGAACGAAAATCGTACTTATCTCATTCCTGTGTCGTCCTCGTCACGCTCTAGGTGAGTTGAAACTTCTCTGCCATTGTAATTAATTATTAATGAACGTGTCATATCAACTTTACTCTTAATTATAATCTGAGCTGTGTGTTAACAATTAGACAAATCAGTTATACATTTTTAAAGTGAAGTAACACCCAATCTGCCATTAACTAATATAAATTTCATTATGAAATTATAGATATTCAAAATGCGTGCAGTACTATTTCTGGTTTTGGTTTGCACCTTGTACTCTGCTTATGCGAGTGAAGTTAGTGACCCTAATGGAACATGCTCACCTGCCGAAGCTCCTACAACAGAACTACCAATTGGATGTGTTTGCGGTGTCTTTTTAAGTGGACAATTCAAAAAGGGTAGCAAGGAACAGCCAAAAGGAAATCCAGCTTTGTTGCATGAACATCCTGATACATTCGCTTGCACTGCAGTTGGGAACAAACTGTGCACCAATAAATGTTTGGATATTGTAAGTACTATTTGACGTCCCTCGAGTCGCGTTGAACTGTGAATTGCCCTTAAAATTAATAGCACAGTCGTAATTAATAATACAATTTCTATATCATAGATTGTTAAGCATCTACCTAACAGTCCAGCTATCTTATGTGGTTCGATCGATCGAGACTGTCACAAGGAGAGGGTAAGTAATAAGAGAATAAAATATTCTGTAATTAAACAATTTTAATTATTATCTCCATAAATATTGCAGGCGTATTTGTTTATTAAGAACTGTAAAGACGAATGGATCAACACAAATCTCTCAGCTGGTCGCGAATATTGCTGCAAAGACGGGATACCGTACAAATGTCCAATTTTGAGTTAATTCCAGAGATGCCATTAACAAAGTAAAATAGCATAGAATTTCTATTATTTGTACAATTGGTCTTCTTTGCAGTGACAATAATTTATTACTTTATTAAATTAATTAATAATTATTCGATTGTGTCTTTTTTTTTAAAAACCCTTGTCGGGTCTGTACCTAACTAGGTAATTACTTTTATTATTTTATATATGCATTATCAACCACAAGATTAGCTATTACAATAGTAACGAAACAAAATTAACAACAACAGTTCAATCACCCAATTTTATCGGTATACAATATATTAATTAGTTTCCTTTCCATCTAATATCCTTAATCCACTCCTCTATTCCGTCGAGCATTTTCTTCGAACGTCCCGCCTACAATCTAAAATTAACTGAAGATCGTCGCCTACGCCAGCCAAGAAACCACTGCCAGTCAGTTTCAAGACAAACAGCCGAAGGCTCATTCGTACATCGTACTCGCACTGAGGGGATGAATATTCGTCATTCTTACTCGTTAGAATTAAACCGTTATCGATTAACAGGATGTAGTTTTTGTGTATTCTCTTTCGCACGTCCTCTCAACTAATTTGGGTCAAGTTCAGCGACAATCTTAATAAGTGAAAAGATATTCTGATATTTAATTTTAGAACGGTATTCGTAGGCACGGTACTGCTAAATTAAATTGCCAAATTTTCATTTCATCCACCGCTGTAATTTATTCGTATCGATTCGAACTTACTTTTTCTTTGTAATATGATATATACTGAAATATCTTTATTGTATTTTTACACGAATTAAAATAGTGGTATAACATATTTTTAAAATCGCAGACGCTTTATTACTTTTCTGACGACAGGATGATATTTTGGCATATAAATATTTGTTCCAAACCATGAAAAATAGAGCACACAAATGACAATAATTCTTTTTTTTTTAATCCGTGTAAGAAAATGATTAATTCTACGAAGCGATATTTATTTATAATTTTATACTTACTGCTTGGTGAAGTGTCAGAAATAAATATTATATTTTAATTCCGTTGAAATCAGTGAATAATTAATATTATTACGTGCTTAATTCTGAACTATCACCTAGACTCCAGTATTATAATATAAAAAATGTGTGAGAGACTTTTATCATGTCCACTTTGTTCCCAAGCAAGTTTTCCAACCTTGGACTCTCTTCGCGCTGGTCTAGTAAGCGTAGCAACGCGGCCTTTAGTTTGTCCAGTTTGCAAAGAAATTCTTCGCGGAATTGATAAACTAACCATCCACTTGTTCGGCCATACAATCACAGCCAACAATGACGAAGCTAAGATCATTGATGCGGCACCGGACGTGGGACAAGATCAGCCTTGGGCTCCAAGACCTTCAGCGGAATTGGACGATGTTCAGACTATAAGAGGGTTTGAAATATCTACAGTACCTGGACTGCTTAGCGAGGAACTTCCGGCAAATCCAATACCAAACGAACAACTAATACAGAGACCAGAATTAGCCGAGAATAATCAACCAGTCAGGACTAATGATTTGGTTGAAACCAATCAAGTTATCTTTGTTCAAGATTTAACGCAACTGCATCAAGTTTGTGTTTTGAGTCAACCTGAATGCAGCACGACAAACGTCAATCTGCCCTGTCAAGGCAACCTTGAACAATCACAACCAGCTGGAACTGTTCAAATTGTTCAAGCTATACAACCTACTGAAAGCTTTAAAGCAGTTCATGACAGGCAAGATATGAATACACAATTTTCATGTCCCAGCAACACTGATGACAGCACTTCCGTTGAGTATCAAAAATCCAATACGGTAGAACAGAATAATCCAAGTCAGTATCAAGAAACATGGATGGAAACTTTATCAACTTGTGCCAGATCTCAAGAGTCTGTCATCTGCCAGGAGGGTGATACAAGAATTAATGATCATCAGGCGTCTACGGAGCCAGTGAAACTCACGGATGAAAACTCGGGGAATCATGCGAACGAAGAATGTTTGCTTCAAGTTACAGAATCTCTGAGTAATGAGGATTCGCAGGACGCCAACAAGAAAACGGATGTTCTACCACAACTTAAAGCCTTTTGTCTTATCGCTACTAAGGAGAAAACCGAGAGATGTAACATTTGTGGATTCCACTTCCCTGATCAAAATATTCTTCAACTTCACAAACAGCTGGTGCACATGATTGATGAAAAGGATCTCAACGGCTCGTTGGATGATTTGAAAAATTATCCCTGTCACTTGTGCTCCAAGGTTTTCAAAATGCGAGGCAGCCTTATGGTTCACATGAGAGTCGCCCATACTGGATATAACTTAGGTAACGTATACTTTTCAAAATTTGATAAATATTATTTTCTCCTCTTTTTTTATCTGTTCGTTTAGGCTCCTTACGAAAAGAGGGGGAGACGGTACCGACTCTTGGTGACAACGGATACAATTGTCCAACGTGTGGAAAAAATTTCAAAAAGGTATCTAATTTTTTTTGTTTTTCGAATTTTGGATTTTTATCGATAAGACTCGTTTAACCAAAATATTTTATAGGAACAACATGTTACCCAACATTTGAAAACGCACGAAGGTAAACAATGGGAGTGCGACGTGTGTAGCAAAATGTTTACGACAAAATATTTTTTGAAAAAACATAAACGACTTCATTCTGGTGAAATGCCTTATAAGTGTAATTTGTGCGACAAAACTTTTACCTTTCAACAATCGTATCACAAGCATCGGCTTTATCACAAGGATGATAAGCCCCACTCCTGTAACACCTGTGGTAGATCCTTCAAGGAACTCTCGACACTTCATAATCATGAGCGAATACACACTGGAGAAAAGCCTTTTGCCTGTGAGACCTGTGGTAAATTTCATTATGTGTCTTTTGTGTAATTTCGATAACAGGCGTGTGCTTTGTTTTATTTCATTGTTTTATTAATAGGATAACAATTAGTTATTGCAAGTTATTATATTATTGACAAATTATTTAACGTTTTATTTTACAGCGATACTAACGGTATAACGAAATGAAAAGTCTGAGGGATTGTGTGTCTTAACATATTCATCTTTGATGCATGAGTTAACATTATGTAATGGTAAGTATTTTGATTTTTTTTTAAATCATTACGAATTTCATTTTGCTATTTGCAAAGTTGAAAAATGTTTGTACTTCGTATTTTGGTGTTTCTGACAGTACGTAATATTTTATACGATTTTAAATACGGAAAAGGTATACTGGCCCGTATTGTTTGTGCATGAAACCGATATTGAGAGGTAATAAATATTGTATAAATTTTGCCAATAAAATAATGTACTCTTAACAACAATACTTATTGTCTGACAGGAAAATGTTTTCGGCAGCGGGTTTCCTATTTAGTTCACCGTAGAATTCACACAGGAGTGATGCCCTATAAATGTACAGCATGCGGAAAGAGTTTTCGATACAAGGTAATATTTTTTTATATTAAAAAATACATATTTATATAACTGTACCAAGTAACCTGTAAACGTAATGTATAAATAATTTGAAAAAATACAGGTTAGCCAACGAACCCACAAATGTCCAGCACAACCACCTGGAACAGTAGTTCATCAAACGGAAAATCTCGTTAATCGTTTGTTACAAATATCGCATTCGGAATCAAGTGAAATTTCACCAAAACCTGCTGAAGATCATCAAACTGCAAATTTCGTTCCAACCGAGGAAAATAAGTTTGTTTTGATCTTGAACGATCAGGGTCAGCATATTCTGACGCGACAATCTGATCTTGAGCATAACGAAAAGGACAAAAAGCAAATTGCATCGGACGAGTGTGAAGATGAGTCATTAAGATTTTCAGAATCAGGTGAATTTATTAAGAATTTATGGGGTCATGAGATATCAAGTGCAACAACGCTGAAGGAGTCCATAGAAATTTCTTCCAAGGATAGTCCACGAGGTTCTAAATCGGACACTGACGACTTTTTAAATATGGTTGGTCTTGCTGATAATGATGCTGCTTCACCGTCGACGGAAATGGAACATTTGCGACTATCGTCACCTGGAAGTCATCAAGACAATTTAATAGAAACATGTGAAATGGGAACGTTCGGTCAAACCGAGGAGACCAACGTCCGTGATGATTATTCTGACGTGATTTCCACTAATATTAGTTGCACGTTACATACTATTAACGAAGAATCACTAAAGCAATTATTGTATGGGACTGATACCAGGCAATAGCAGTGATAGAATATATTTAAAAGAATGACGGAATTTATATCTTTTAAAAAAGAATTGAACAGAGTAAAAAGAATGTGTTACAGTATATTTTATTATCAATATTTTTCGTTCGACAAAGATTGTATGTTGGTTAGTGGTCGTTCATTATCACTAATGACACGACATTTTATGATGAGTTTAAATTATATGTCGCAATTAATTCCTGGCTCTGCGACAGTAACACGTTTCATAAATCTTTTTAAAAGAAAGATTAACAAATTTATATATTTTTTAAATGGAATGACGCATTTTTTAAATAATTATTTCTAATTTTTAAAGGAAATTTGAAGCGTCGACACAACTAATCCCGTAGCGATATAATAAGAGATAAAAATCAAGGATGATAGAAAAGCAAAGTTATTTCCTGCTGGAATGCTTAACCTCAAGAAGGATTAGTATATGAGCTTTCCAGGGCTAGCGCGTCGAGGTCAATGCCCTGGAAAACAAATTCTTCCGTTGATAACAGAGCTTAAAATTGCTGATTTAAGAAAAAAACACCTTGGAACACGATAATCAAATACAATACGATGTTTATGTCGATATGATTTGCAGAAAATTGATGAATACATTGCTTATATTTACATGCTTCCAAATATGGTCATCATCATTACTTGATCATTAGCAGAGAATTGGACGCCATTTGTCAAGAAGTCATATCGTCATAATCTTACGAAATAATAGATTGAACGATAGAATTATCAAACAACACAATTAAAGCATAATGATATTAATTAAATAATAAAATGTTATCCGTTCAACTAACTAATTACCAAGATACTCGATGAAAGGCGCATTCTTCGGTTACCAAGTAAAACCTATTTCCATTCGAACTGCCGTTCGACTCCATCTTGAAATTGGCCAACCAATCAGAATGCTTTATAACGTCAACGCCATCTTGGTTAGAACCCGTAACAGACGTAGGTTAGGAAAACTTAATGGACTAACCTGTGAAGTCGATAAATGCTGGTCAGAATATCTCGATAGCAGACGACAGTTGGTTCGACTTGACAGCTCACTCTGTATTTTCACGTGTCTACCAGCGGATCTCGTTGCGTAACTGGAGTCCGTGTTCCAGGGAGGAGCTCCCCATTTCGGTGAGTATTAAACCTAGAAGTAAAGAGAAATCAAATTCATCAAAAAATCTGCATCGATCGTTCAATAAAAACCTATCGATTTTGTGGGGGCGAACTTGATTTGCTGGCTTGACACGGTCGACGGGTACAAAACTCAGTTATCAGCAACCAATTAGACTCCTTGAGTCAGCGTTGTTAACCAATCGTATGCTTTGTAGCCGACCTGTATGCGACAGCTGTTACAACATCGGTGTTGCCACACTTCTTGCCACACATGCCTTTTCATTCCAGTATCTGAAATAACCTGACATTCAAGCCTTCGCGCATCTGGAAGTCAAACTATCGACCTTAAAGTTTTTATTTGAAATCGGCCGGTTAACGGGTCACAATTTGTAAACATACAAAGTTTTATGAAAGTATTACATTTATTTGTTATTCCGAATAATGCGCCATTTGTTCATGTTTTAATATTGTTTATTCACAATAATCTAGAAACAATTATTGACAGTTGTCTGAAGGAATGCATGCCAATAGACATTGAATACAATAACAGATAACGAATAAAATGTATAATATTTAATAAGATATAATAAACTTCAGATACGCACATGATGCACACTTGCATGTTTTCTATTTTCAATTTATACGTGCGTCCCGCTTAAACATCATATTACTCCTCAGTCAATACAACAGTTGCATTTGCGCAAATGGCGCATTACAATTTTATATCATCAGTTGGTATTACTAATTTTAAAGTATCTGCGAGTAGTGGGAATTAATAATCCTCGTTGACAAGTATGACACAATGCATACGTTTATATTTCTTTACAAGTCGTACACTTAACGTTATTAATGCTAGATTTACCGACTGAGAATTCCTATTTAAATTACATGAGTGGGATAGAGACAAAAATAGATTTAAGGGTATTAATGATACTGAGTAACATTGAAAACATATATCCACTCAAGATAAACCTATAATTCTGTAAATCAGTTCAATCTAAACGTTCTTACAAATGATCACACTTTATTGATAAAGTAATCCTATACTGAAAGTAATGGAATAATCGTTAATAAAAAAATGTATTGTCACCTATTTAAAGGATTGAGTTATAAAATTCTACCAAATTGACGAAGCTGGAAGAAAATCCAGTAATCATTTTGATAACTTCAATTTTCTGTGTCCTGTCGGTAAGGTAGTTTCATTTAATGAAAATCGCGAGTATACCCGATCGTCTCCGATCGAACATACGAAGCACTTCGAGTCTTGAAATAGGCGGAGCTTACGAATCAAATAGCCAATCAGATAGCTCAGAATATGTTATACGCGCACAAGTCGGTGCGTAAGTGCGTAATCAGAGGGCGCGCGGTGCAATCGCAGCTGAATATGAAACGAAAAATTCGATAGTGTGAAACGGACATAGACCGCTTACAAAGGAGCAAAAGAGAAAGTGAAAGAAGAGTGACCGAGATACGAGAGAGAATCTGAAGTTCGTCCCGTCGGTGAAGTGATAAGGGGGCAGTCGTAGTCAGAGAAGGACTCGTCGGAGGGAGTTTCGGGGTTAGAGGTAGGGATGAGAAGGAATAAAGACAGACTGATGATATGGGAATGAGAGTGAGAAAGTGAGAGCTCGACAGTGGGGTGCACAAGAGTGACAGAGGGCAAGAGGGAAAGGCAACTCGGCACTCGAGAATCTCGCGTGCGAGAAGAGAGAAGTGTACTGAGTGTACCTGTGCGTACCTGCTGTGCACAGCCGTGCTGCTTGATCAAAACGGACCGAACGTATCAACCTCAGAACGACCGCGATGCCCCGTGCACGTTTTTACGAAATTCAGGTAAATCCTGTCATACCTGCATTCGATGCACTTGCTTAATATGGTGGATAGGCCCGTGGATTACACGATAAATGAGTCCCTGACGAGGAGACCTCGCGGCCTCCATGTTTCCTCAAAGCAAATGGTGGCCAGCCACCTCGACTCGGACTTCTTTGTTCCATCGTATACACTACGACACAATATTCCTTTTTCACGCAAACGGGTTAAACGATTGTTACGGAATTGGCTACGCAGGGTAAATCAGACGTTTTATCGCGATAAACTTCTCGACGTATCTTGCTTGCGTTTCCTTTCTGTGTTTGTTTTGGTTCTACGACGGGCACTGGGACATCCTTGGCTGTGCAGGGTCTTTATATTGCCCTTTGGTGCATCGTATGTCGTTTAACGGGTTTCTACGAGCTTGTGGAATTTATAGTTTTTCGAGGTTATCTGGGTTCCTTCGGTTCCTCGATCGAGTTGAATTTTTTGTGGGTGTTTCAACGGTCTCGACATTTAATATTTCTAGGGGTTTTTAAAGATCGACGAACCTTTCTTAGGGATTCGATGTTCGAAGGTTCGGTGAAAAGGAAGCTATTTAAACTTTCCAGTGATTCACAAAATTTTTTTTGTATATATTATAACACTGATTTTATTGCACTTTTTTTGCCATCTCATATTCCGTTTTTCGTATTTTTGACAGATCATTGTACCCCAAATTTCGAGTCTTGTGTTTTTTAAATTCTTAATTTTCTATTAAATCTTGTAATTTTTTGAAAAGTATTGTACGGCTTTCAGTATTTTACGAAAATTTAACGATTTTCAGGTACTTACAGATTTTGTATCTTATAGAGTTTAATATTTTGTGCTGTAGAAATTCATTGATTTTTGGTACTCCTCATACTTCCCCAACTACAGTTTAGTATCCTGTGAATCTTTTATTTAAATTATGGTGGATTTCTGAGTAGAAAACAAAGTGCTTTGTTCATACCAATATTGCTTCAAGTCATTCGAAGTCCATTGTTTCATCATGTGTGGTTTAAATGAATTTTATATATTGTCTAGATTGATATAAATAAATTAAATTATCAAATTATTTTGAGTATAGGATACAATATATACATTTTAAGTGTGTTTCAACTGATATTCTTAATAGCTTTTTTTTTTTATTGACTAACTTATGAAAGTCCTGAAATTCAATAATAAAATGGTAATATGCACATTAACTCATTGATATAATATATTAACTTGATATTTTACTCAATGTAATTATATTGTATTATATTGTTACAAGAAATATGCATGCTGCATAGAATTCCATATTTAGTGAATCGTTGTTTGAAGTCATCTACTTTATAAAACTGAAAATTTAGTTCTGGTACAATTATGTCGTAGTATTTTATAATTCTATTAATTTTCATGAATAAGTTGATATATTGCAGGTAAAAAAGAAATTATGATTTATTTTATTAAAGCTATATAATTTTATATTGAAAAGTGCATTATGTTTATGATAAGTGATTTCCATTCTTCTATTATACATGTAATCTATAAGTTCGTACTTCATGAAAATGTTGATCTGTTAAAAATTGTTTCTTTGCAGACAGAATAGTGGCATGAGTCGATTAATCTATGGCAGATCAACAAGATCAGTCGTCGTCCGGGGGGTCTGTAGAGAAGGACAGTGCTTCAGCAGACACCTCTAAGCTAAGGGAAAAGACCTCGGGTCAGAACGACGGCGGTGGTGGAGGCAGTGGTAGCGGTGGAGGTGGTGCTGGTACTGGTTACAGAAAACGACAGAGTAGTGGTACAATTTCTACAACAACCTACGAAGAAAAGCGTCGTAGGCAAACCGTCGGCGAGGTTTCTCAACCTTCCTCTCAACTTCTTCACGGAACGTCGACGAATCGGCGCTCCGCAGACTCCTCCAGAGGCGAGGCCAGGGCACGGGGCGAGCGCAGAAATCATGGCGCTGGCCTAGGAGCTCTGTTAGGTCAGTTGCCTCATGAGGCTTTGTGTTATTATAAAATATTGCTGTGCAGTTGACACTGTTTTTCTTTTTTCTGATAATTTTATATTTCTTAATGAGATAGATATTTTAAGCCCTTGCATATCTTTCATTACATCATTATGTATTATATAATTTTGCATCATTAGGAGTGCATGTAATTGTAAATTATCACAACTGAACCATCAACTACTCTTCTCTCGTATTACTTCTAAACATTAATTAATTGGAACGAGAGTAGTTGCCATTTTCATTAAATAATTGAAACATTTCGTTCTCAGTAGTATTGTATAACAAAGGATCATAAGATAATGTTTTTGTATTTTTTTTTTGCAGATACAGACTGGAGACAGCAGCAAAAGTCTCAAGGGTGTAACATTGGTGGAATCATTAGCAGTAACAGTCAAATAGGTGTTGGTGGAGGAAATAGTGGACGCAGCAGTGGTGAACGAGGAAGAATAAGTCTACCTGATTTAACGTCCACACCAGTGATAGATTGCGTTGCCTCTAGGACTCGATCCAGGACACCACAGAATTCACAAGCAGCTATAGCACTCGAAGTGTCTTTCGGTACATCCAGAAAATCTACTGGAAGTTCATTGTTAGCCACCAGCCACCCTTCGACTTCCAGAGGCAAAGGTCAGTATTTCTTTGTTCTTCTGTTGTTCCCACATAAAGATTTATTTTCTTGACAAAAATCTTACAAATCTTACTAGTTAGTAGATTCAACCAATAAACAAATTATATGTTAGATATGCTAAGTCTTCAGGTAAAATTCCATACAAATTTTTTAGATACAAAATACATTGATCTAGTGTTTATACGTAGTTAAAATTATTAATTTAACGGACACTTACATACATCAAACAAAGAAAGACCTAAAAATGGTATAAATATTATTCCTTGGTAAATTGTATTGCAGTACGCATTTGAATCCTTTTTAAAACCCTTTTTATATATTAAACATGTATACTGTATAAACACAAATGATTGCATTTTAGAAATATCTATAGTGGACACAAGTTAATCATACAATATGAATATATGAAAGTACCTTTATTGAGCATTGTAATATCTGCATTATTTATAATGAGCAAAAAATCAGTATGCTTGACATCATTTATATTATCTATTAGATTGAAATGGTAACCAATCAGACTTTTTTGGACTGATAAATTTCCGTTATAGCAAAGCTTTGTTTATGCTTCAAGTCCTACGATTCACCTCATTGATTTAGACTTCGATTCTTTGGGTTTTTCAATTCTCGGTAGAGCTCGTATAGTCTAACGGTCTCTAAGCAATTCTGAATGTTTCTTAAACTTCCTGGCCTTTCTAAAATAATGTTTAGTTTTGTTGTTAGAGAATTTTATTGAGTCGACTAATGAGACGAGACGCAGATTCAAATGATCGAATCATCATTATTGAAGTACAAATAAAAATAAATTTTTTTTCCCCTAAAATCCCAAATTGCCGCATGATAATGAGTGATCTTAAAACAAATTTATACGTAAATTATAATTATAATTATTTGCCATACTATTTTCATTCCTAATTTCTTTCTTGGCTCGAAATGAGCGAAGAACCGTCGTATTTTAAGAGGCTGTTGATTTCTACGAAGAAGATACGTGGCCGTCTGGATAAATGTTGATTAATAACATAAGATGCCCGATAGCTTTTACATTATCGTAATTTAATTATTTCCTTAATTATTCAAATTAGTATCTGATAACATTATACTTGGAGAAGTTTCGACAACGGATAGCCTCCCAATTTATAATTTAATTTTCAGTGAATTTGTTTAGGACCAAATTATTAATGGCAACAATTAGCACAGTAATTAATCGTAATCTAATAATTGGATGTGAATCTCATACGTTTACCACGTATGTGAATTTCGAAACAGAAAAAATAGATCTCACTTTTCTTAGAACATTGAGAAACACAGGAGTCACTGCAAAAAAAAAACAAGTTTTATTTGTTGCCCTTAAGAGAAAAGATGACGAATCGTTTGGTGATTTCAGATAAATCCTATTGCATTCGTCTCAGCACAACTGCTTAATTAAGCAATATGTATGCTAAGCATTTCCTCATAAACACTAGAAACACTTTGTCCAATGGATCGTACTAGTAATTGGCTTTTACTAAAGCGCTGGTCTTGATTTAAAAAAAAAAAAAAAAACATATGCTATTTATAAAAATGTTAATACCACAATAGTGATAAGGAAACTTAGTGTCCATTATCATATGCACCACATGGTACTGGCTGTGTATTAGCTGTGCAGTCTTCACAGATTGCTGCCGCGTAGTAAACTTTTAAGTTCTCAGACAGTTTTATCAGAAGCATTCGATATGTCCATTAAGTTATCTCTATTTGGTGGAGGAGTATTGGCTAACCAAGAACAATTTCGTTGTTACGTAAATTTTAATTTTTCATTTTATAATGCTTTAAAAGCTTTTTCACGCGTACCAAAGAATCGCGACCGTCTGCCAGCGAGTTTTCTTTCATACAAAGGATCAAGCAGAATTTCTTGTAAATTGCTGCCATTACTCAGTACCTCGCGAGTGACTTGTGAGGACTCCGAATGACAACACCAAGTGCATTATCCTAACGAGGATGACCTTCGAAATTTATTGCAAGTGACAGTTCCTTACGAAAAACAAAAAATCTTTTGTCAGTATATCAAGTTCAAGAGACTCGGTGTCTATATTTAGAAATTAATTGAGTGACAGGGTGGTTGTGTGATTTTCGAAAATTCCACTGTTACACTATCTTATTCGCGATACCTCGTCGTGATAGTGGCGTTAAGTAACGGATGAATTAAATTTGTGACGTATTTCACAAAAGCAATTGTGCTCGTGAAGTCAGATATTGTGATGTTTTCTCATTTGCCAAGACGGAATATCAGACGTAGCCGTAAATCAAGCAGCAGCAGCATCTTCACAGATTAGACCGCGCAGACATTTCGACACATAAGGCGGCAGACAGTCTGATATATGAAGTTGAGGGTAATGATCATCGTTTTCAACAGCAAGGAAGTGGCAGCGAGGTCCTCCTGGCAATTGAAAGTGTTGCGCGATTCAACTTTGGCAAGACAGTCGCGGATAGTGCGGTTTGTGATAACACAAGATAACAGCGCGATACCAAACAGTCGTACTGTTAAAAATTATTTGATTTCACTAGCCAGTCGCGTCGTCCGTCCCTCGTGTGTCGAGTTTACGCAAGCGACTGTACAGTCAATTTCTACCAATAATTTACGTTGGTGATTCTGCTACGATAACTCGTTCATGAATATTGAATGACAGCGCACTTATAAGGACGTTTTTGATGACTCCAAAAGTTACGAGGTGTCTCGTTGAAAATATATCGATATGCTTTTCTCTTATCCACATTGGTGAAAGTCCAACATACTCGAAGCACAGTTGGCTTGCATTGTGAAAGAGAATTTTCTTAAAGATAAATGACCGCGAACGACGAGAGAGCATTATATAAATTTTCTTGTGAATTTTAAATCAACTATGGTTTCTCAAGTGATGCGCGATCGATAATTTTTTTTTTTATGCAAGACAACGAAGAATCGTAGTTTTTTGCACAAATGAAACTTACTGTCTACAAGTTGGAGAAGCTGCGTTCTTTGTTTGGGTACGCGTAAAACTAAGCTGCGTATACAAATAATATTGCGTATATGTTAATGGAGTAAAATAATTGTGAGATATTGGATGTTATTATTGACGATTAAAATAATTGTTATTCGTATCTTAGAATTGATAAGTGAATTTTGATGTATTTCAGGTTCGAAGTCACAGAACGCAGGGAGCTACTCAGTTGGCAGTGCGAGTGGTCAGGTATCGGGTGTGAAGTCCAGCATCAGAGTGGGTAACGCAGCCAGCAACTCTGTGGAGAGCGGCGGGGCGGCGTTGGCACATGACGGGGCAGGCACTAGCGCAGCAGCAGCAGCAGCTACAGCCACCGCCAACCCGCCCAGCGTCAACCTCTCCGCCACAGCCACAGCAGCCATATCCACATCCAGTCCTGGTCCACCTATAGGCTCCAATAATCCTTCCTCGCAAGGAACATCCTCTGCGCAGCAATCGTCATACCCCACGCACAAGCACCTACTGCGATCACGTGGAAAACTTTCCGTAGATCCATTGTTCAAGGATCTTTCATCGACTAGTAAAATTCCTGGCAAGCACCACAAAAAAGAATCTACAACGGGCTCCTGCTCCAGCTCCAGGTAATACTTTATGTTTAGTGTCCGATGGGTACAAGGATACGTGGACTTGTGGACCGAGTCTTCTATTGCTAATTATTATTCGTTGTGGCTTTATGTCTTTTATTCATTTTTCTATTTTATCGTATTATTTAAGACATCGCTCCTCTTCGCGGGCGAGGAAATCCCTGGTGGAGGGTGGTTCTGGAGGGGCAGGAGTTGCGATGTCAGGAAGTGAATCGGCAGCGAATAGCGCGACGCCTACCTCTGTTTCATCGTCCGCTCCAGGTAGTCAACTCACTTCGACTACCGGCGAAGAAGAATCTGCGTCTACTGCTACCTCTGCTACAGGTGAGCGTGCATGTTTTAATTAATTTTTGCGTGAAATTTATTCAGGTTATGACCACCGAGAGAAATTGTTCTCTTCCCTTAGCTCCTGTTTCGCCTGCACGTGCTCCACTTTCGGTATCTGTTATTGGTTTAAATTTTAGAAATTTTTAAGTTTGGAGAAATTCCAATTAAAGCCTAATAACTTTCTTCAATTTTCACGAATTTATTTAATTCTGATCAATAATGTTCTGCGAGTTTTTAATTCAAAGCTTTTGCTACTTTTAATTATTAATACAGCCAGTGGAGGACCATCTGGAATGTCGGGAACTACCGGTGACAGCGAAAGCGACGATGGCGAAGTGGGACGTCTTCAGGCACTTTTGGAAGCTCGCGGTCTTCCCCCTCACGTTTTTGGAGCTTTGGGACCTCGAATGCAGCATTTACTAAATCGTAGCATGGGTGCCAGTTCGGGTAAGACTGAATTCTAAATCCAGCCTGCGGCGACATTTTCCTAGTCTACATCCGTGCATACGTCAAATTCTTATTGCCTCTTTTAAGCAGACAACTTAGAATTTGCTCTAAAGCTAAATTTCTGTCTTTAAACACGACTTCTGCATTCTCTTAAACTATCGCAATGAACGTTATACTTATCACGGTATTCTCCGATTGTTAGGGTCAATGTTTTTGCAAGATTTATTGACCATTAGAGAATCAGCTACGTTCCACAGTAGACATTTAATTTCTCTGTGTATTAATTAAATTTCAGAAGCATGCCTTTCTTTCTGTGTATTAAACCGTCCAGAGATCGGTACGAATATATTTGTAATTTTTTTTTCAACAGCTGCAAAAGCTCAGCAATTACTAGCTGGTCTTCAAGCTGTTGACGATGAGGGTGAACAATTGCAAGCAGTGATTAGTATGGGAGAAATCTTGGTGATGGGCAACGAGGACACTTTGACGGGTTTCCCAGTGAAGCAGGTTGTTGCAGCCCTGATCAATCTTCTGGGCATTGAGCACAATTTCGTCATTATGACACACGCCTGTCGTGCGCTCACCTACATGATGGAAGCCTTACCGAGATCTTCCACTGTCGTCGTCGACGCTGTGCCTGTATTTTTGCAAAAACTTGAGTCGATCGAATGCATGGACGTTGCCGAACAGTGTCTCACGGCCTTGGCCATGCTTTCCCGAAGACACAGCAAGACAATCCTGCACGCGGTATGTTTATTCTGTTACTTTTGATGCCTCTAAATAGCAGAGTACACTCTTGCTTCACTCTGTCGATTTTTCTCACACGCTATATTTAAAACGGTGTTACCCTTTATCATCATTTTGATACATTTAACAAAGGACTTTAGACGTATACGTAACATTATAATTTTGTTCTCTGGTTACTCTCATTGTTTTGATAAATTAACGAATTTTTATTCTTATCTCAAGTTAAATTTACACAGTTCTGTTGTGATCCCGATGCTATATCTTGGTATTAAGTTTTATTTTTATTTTCGAGTTCAGTCGACTGCACCATATGTAAAGACCATTCAGGTGTTGAAATATTTTTGTTTTCTTTTTTACTCTCTTAGGGAGGAGTCTCTGCTTGCTTGAAATTCGTTGATTTCTTCAACATAGCTGCTCAGCGCGCTGCGCTTACAATCACTGCTAATTGCTGCCAGAATCTTCATCCAGATGATTTCCACTTGGTCGCTGACAGTTTGTCTCTGCTTACGGGCAGACTGGCCAATCAAGACAAAAAGAGCGTCGAATGTGTCTGCCAAGCATTCAGTCGTCTCGTTGACAGCTTCCAGCATGATCCTGTTATGTTGCATAAGATTATCAATGCTGAGCTACTGCAAAATCTTCAGCAACTGGTAAGTTCACAATCATTCGGCATGGCGCAACAATACATATCATGAAAATCTTCCATGTGTTGTTTCGATCAAGATCAAAGAAGAGACTTAATAACGTGCTTGAAGTGATACAAATACTGGATCCTACAATTTAACCTTCTCAATTTCAGCTAATGATTACACCTCCTGTAAACAGCATTGGCAACTTTATAACCGTACTACGAATGCTTTCTGTGATATCAAACCGTTGCCCTGATCTCGCGCAACTGTTACTCCAACAAAATATTGCGTTCACGCTAAGTTACTTGCTAACGGGTTCGCTGGAAGTTAAAACCGAGGACGTTGAGCTGGTGCCCAGGTCGCCCCAGGAATGGTATGAGATAACCTGCCTCATAGAGGAGCTCATGCCTCCTTTACCAGCCGACGGAATATTTAGTGTAAATAGTCTCCTTGAAAGAACAAACAATCAGCAAGAAACCGTTCACTGGGAATGGCGAGATGAAAGACATTGCTGCCATCCTTTCAGCACCATAGACTCAAGAATCATTGAGGTACGACAATAAATAAGTTTGATTCATTTAATTATTGACATTGTTCTTTTGTTTCTAAATAGATTTTTTGATAGAGATGAAATAATTGATCTACATTTGTGTAGATGGCTTTTCAAAATGGAGAGGATGAGATCTGCCTGTCTACTTTGGGCAGAACTTATACGATAGATTTGACTGTCATGAAACAAATCAATGAGGATATCGGCATGGCTCGCAGTATCTTCCGCAGAGTCAACGCCAATCCTACTGAAGGAAAAAGTCCTAACTGCTCGTCGAGGTAATAAACGTTATTTCATAACTGATAGCAAATAAACCCACGTATAATTCTCTAATTCAACTAAGTTCCATTGACATCATCACTAATGTTACTTTCAGTATGGATGTTGTACCACCTGTGATCGAAACCAACGAATGGCTTGTGTCTTTCATTAGAACATTATTCTCAGTACTTTATGAAGTATATAGCAGCTCGGCAGGGCCAGCTGTAAAGTGCAAATGTCTCAGAGCTCTGTTGCGAATGGTGTACTATGCCTCAACAGATCTCCTGAAGGTGAATTAAATATTTTTGGAAGCTCAATTAATTTATGAAACTTCAGTGCTTATACAATCTTCTATTCGATGACAGGATGTACTGAAGAATCAGGTGGTGTCATCGCACATAGCTGGTATGTTGGCCTCACAGGATCTAAGGATAGTCATCGGAGCTCTGCAAATGGCCAGCATTCTCATGAAACGGCTACCTCAAGTTTTTGGGGTTCACTTTCACCGAGAAGGAGTCTTGCATCAAGTCCGACAACTTGCTGATCCAGAAGTACCCCTTGGTGTGTCACCACCTAAGTGCCCTTCTGGTAAGCATATTAAAAATTTGTATACATATATTTGATACTAATGTGCCATTTTTTTTTATTAATTTTGTACAGGTACATCGTTGCCTAGTCCACAACCAGGTCCGTCGAACACGCCATTGTCATCGACAATGATATTGTCATCCAGTAATGCCACATCACCAGTTGCTTCGCCAACAACTAATGGGAACATTCTTTTTGGGGCTATTGCCACTAGCCAACTAAAGCCTAATTTGGCCGCTACAATGGAAACACGAAACCGAACCGATCTGACCGCCAATCCCGAGGAAACGACAGCTCAGAGTGCCTACTTGTGAGTATATCTCCCTCAGGATTATCCATTAATTTTTAATGACTTGTATTGTCTTTAACAATTTTAACATGAATATTGTAACATTTTCTTCGTAAGAAAATGACTTCGCAATGCATATACAATATTTATATAATCACGATGCATAGTCGACATGATGGTGGAAATACATATTTTTAAAAAATACAAAAAAATTATACCCGTTGCCTAGAAGGATCGGAGATGTACTGAAGCGAAAGCGGCAAAACAAGAAAGGTCGTTTCTCGAGATTGGGTAGCAGCACTACACCGAGTCAACAGGCTCAGCAACCGGAATCTCTGTTCACGGGTTTCACGCCGAAGAACAGTCGTTTTTTGGGCAATTTGAATCCAGCTCGTTGGGGCAGAAAGTCATCCTCATCGAGCGGTACCAGCGATAAGAGAGACTCTAGTTCCACGACAAATCTAGCCAAACCACCAAGTAATCCGAGTCTCACCGGTGGAAATCGCGACAAGGCAAAAGCTTGGGTCAGGGAACAGGCCTCGCAATTCCTAGCTAGATATCAGGATGACGCCCCATGTACTCATCCAGCTCTCACTGTTCTTGCTAGACTTACTGCTGCCATACAGCGACTTCAATCTAATGTATGTAATTTGTCTTATTGTAAGTTCATGGTGAATACGTGAATTTGAATTCGATTTTTTTTTTTCGACAGGAATTGGATGAAATGCTCTCAGCCCTTACTGAACTGCGTGATATTGTTCTGGAAAGTGACATTTCACCTTTTGAAATGAATTATAGCGGCCTTATCAAGGCACTTCTCAACTACCTGACGACTACTGATACTCCTGGTAATCGATATGATCGGTTACGCATGTTCTGGAAGCTATTCGCTGAATCGAGTGTAAGTGCTATAATTAATTGTATATAATACGAATAGAGCATGTAAGTGCTATAATTAATTGTATTTGCAGCTCCAACAGGATAATAACGTGATGGATCTGAACCCAGGGGCATTTGGTGCTCTCGTTGCAAAATTGAACAGCTGTGTAGCACAACTTGAACAGTTCCCGGTGAAAGTTCACGACCTGCCAGCTGGCTCAGGTGCTGGTCGTGGTGGCACGAGTGCTCTCAAATTTTTCAACACTCATCAACTCAAGGTTTGGTTATATGAAATAATTGATATGGCATAATAAAGCAAATTCAAGACTGCTGTATACAGATTACAATTTATTATATTTCTTCTTTTAGTGCAATCTGCAGAGACATCCCGACTGCAACAATCTGAAACAATGGAAAGGTGGCACTGTTAAGATCGATCCATTAGCTCTTGTTCAAGCGATTGAACGTTATTTGATGGTTCGAGGATATGGACGAATACGTGACACTGAATCCATGGTTAGCGACGATGACAACAGCGAGGACGATATTGATGACACATTAGTAAGAATTATTTTTTTATCAATAATTTACAACTCGTTAAATTTATATCCTAGTGCAGTTTACAATAAAGTTGAATGTTCAGGCTGCGGTTGTGATAAGCCAGGGCTCAGCTAAGCACAAGCTACAGTTTCTGATTGGCGACGAGGTTCTGCCATTTAACATGACGGTTTATCAAGCTGTCAGGCAATTTGGTTGCTCTGGAATCGATCATTCTGAAGCAGAAGCTGACAGCGAACCACCTTTAGGGCATGATGCTGTTTGGGTGCAGACTCACACAATATACTACAGGTATGATTTATTTGTTAGTTTACTTTTTTTTCACACTAGATTTGAACATTCATCGGATATGTAGCTGATGTATCGCTGTTGAAGAAAGACGCTGAAAATAATGAAAAGTGAAGTTTAGTGACCATGGAAAATGTATTTTTAGGCCGGTGCCCGAAGAGGAAGCTACAACATCACCAAAGCCAGGTTCGAGTTCCCAAGGAAGTAGTCGTAAAGGTAAAGGCAAAAGTACGAAGATCAGCTCAAAGCGAAAGGAAGATAGTCTCTGGCTGGAAGGAACTATTCCACCACCTCGTTGTCCCTTGGCGCCATATTTAACGCCTACACTTCCGCCATCTGTAACGATAACTGACGCCTCTCTTGATGGACTTTGTCTACTTCGTCTTCTTCACGCATTGAATCGTCATTGGGGCGTTCTCTTTCCGCATCTTAAGAGCGTCAGCCTTCTAATGCCTCCAGACTTTATTAATAACAAGATTGCTGCCAAAGCAAGCCGCCAACTTCAGGATCCGCTTGTTATCATGACCGGGAATCTGCCTTCTTGGCTTCAGCAGATAGCCACAGTCTGGTGAGTTTTTAAAATTATTCTCCATCCTGTAATTGGTGTTTCAAATTGTGCAGCCTGTGCGAGCTACTGCAAGAAAAATGTGATTACGTTTGAATTATTTTCATCCTGATAATTTTTTATCGCTTTATTCTATTACAGCCCGTTCCTCTTTCCGTTCGAGACCAGACAATTATTACTCTATGCTACATCTTTTGATCGTGATCGAGCCCTCCAAAGACTTTTGGATTCAGCTCCTGAGCTCTCTGGTTCTGATAGTCAAGAACGCGTCACTCCCAGGTTGGAGAGGAGAAAAAGGACTATTTCAAGAACAGATATTCTAAAGCAGGCTGAACAAGTAATTCAGGATTTAGCATCCAGCAAAGCCTTGCTCGAAGTGCAATATGTTAATGAGGTAAAAATTGCATTACAATTGATCTCTTAAGAATGCGTATACCCCATTGATAAACAATGATTTATTGTGAATAAATGACTTTTTAGGTGGGAACCGGTCTTGGTCCTACGTTAGAATTTTACGCTCTGGTCTCTCGAGAGCTACAACGAGCTGACTTAGAACTTTGGCATGGAAGTTTGAATCCCACTGAATCTGGTTATGTGAACACATCGCACGGATTATTTGCCACGCCAATACCTTGGAATACTAAGGTCTCTCACTTAGCTAAACTAAAAACGAAATTCAAGTTCTTAGGAAAGTTCATGGCCAAAGCTATCTATGACTCCAGGATGGTGAGTATTCATTTCAATAACTATTATTGTAAGGACGTTTATACTAAATATGTTGTATGTATTATGTTTCAGCTGGATTTACCATTCAGTTTAACATTCTATCGTTGGTTATTGGGCGAAGAGCACACGCTTACTCTGGCAGATCTAGCATACGTTTCTCCAGACGTTTATAGAACATTAATAAAACTGCAGGAGGTTGTGCGACGTAAGGAAGTTATTGAACGGGACCAAACCTTTAGGCCCAGCGAGCGGGCTCAGCTTATCGAAAACCTTGATCTCGATGGCTGTCCCATATCCGATTTGGGCCTTGTTTTCGAGCTGCCTGGTTATGAGAACATCGAACTACGTAAAGGTGGCAGCGACATCCCTGTAGACATTTACAATCTGGACCAATACATCAAGGTATAATTATTAACGCCCTTATTTCTCGCTTTTTAATCGTTGCCTATAAATGCTTATTGAGTATACTAATGCCACAAATATTTCTTATACTTTCCACTATGCAGCTGGTGGGACATTGGTTCCTCTACGAAGGAGTCTTCAGACAAATGGAAGCTTTTCGGGAAGGCTTCGAGTCCGTATTCCCACCCGCGCAGTTACGTTTATTCTTCCCAGAAGAACTAGAGGCAGTTTTCTGCGGTCATACTCAGGGCGGTGGTCAATGGGATGTAAAAACTTTACTGGAGTGTTGTAGAACTGATCATGGTTACACTCCAGATTCCAGAGCCATCAGGTTCCTCTTCGAAGTAATGTCAGAGTACAAGAGCGAAGAACAAAGACAGTTCATTCAATTTGTAACTGGATCACCACGACTGCCAGTTGGAGGTTAGGATCCTTGTTCATGTATATCATTTTATTAATTATTACACGCACTAATAATGATATTTTTATTTGTTTCATTAGGTTTCAAGAGCTTGACGCCACCGCTAACAATAGTTCGTAAGACGTTCGACACATCAATGAAAACGGACGACTTCTTGCCATCAGTAATGACCTGTGTGAACTACCTTAAGCTTCCGGACTACACTACCCTGGAGATAATGCGTGAAAAATTACGAATAGCCGCGCAGGAGGGTCAACATTCGTTCCATCTGTCTTAAGTAAAGAAGAGAGAGAGAGAGGGTTTCCAGAAAAGTGCAGCAAAGTTTTGAACAAGTTGATATATAAAACTCCCGGAGTGTTTTGAGAAGCGTCGTCGTTGAAAAGAAAGTGCTAGCTGCCCTAAGTTTCCAGTTCTAATTTATCCGAAAACCGACGCTTTAGCTCAAATAAATTTCAGTTTTTTGGTGTTTACTTCCCCGTGCCGTCTACAGTCATCGTAGTCCCGACCATTTGAGTCAGCAGCCCTCGAAAAATTTGACCCACGCGAACCGTGTACCACCGATATTTCGAAGAAGAAAACAAAACTGAAAGGAAGCAGAAAAACTATCAGAGACTTCTTCGAACAAGTTTCTTGCGTCGACGACGCTAAAGATAATAAATTAATTTTTAAAAAAAAAAGATGCCGAAGGTGAAAACGAAGAAAATATGAAGTGGAGATGTAAATACGGATAATTCTATAATCTCGACATAGTTTGATATACGCAACTCTATATAAAAAATACTTTATATAATAGTCGCAGTAAACCTAACTTACGATACCGACAAGAAAACATACGAGGAACAGCAGCAGCAGGACAGAAAAAAAAAACGAACATCTAATGGCCATTGAAGGGTGTGTTTCTTAGGTGTAAGTAAAATGGAAGTTTTATATATAACGGCGCAGACCGGAAAATAATCGCGGTCAACGAAGAAGAAGAAGAAGAAGATTAATAATAACGAATGGAAATGTGAAGGAAGTGGAAGGGAAAAAAAGTAATTGGAAAAATAGTGAAAGACTCGTTCGCTTCCTAGTTTACTTTTTATTTTCTTCTCCTTTAGGTGGACGGGAAGTCGAACAATTTTTGTGAACCGATCTCGCAACCTTTATTTACCACATTATACACGTATATCTAATTTCGATTGGATGTATCGCAACTCATAGCGAGATTCTGGATGTAACTGAGAAACTTCTCTATGCGACGTATTATTTCGTTTATTCATATTTAAGCTTTGTTTACAATTTGTCAGTTTTACGTGTATACTGAATTAATAGGTTATTTGCTTTGGGTGCACTACCAGAACAGTGTAAAGAGCGTAAATTCTTATTGAAACTTTATTATCGCCGACCACGGAAACTGGACACTTTTTATACCGTTGAACCAGTCTAGGCGACACGAGGAAACTTAATGTTAAGAGTCTCGGCCAAATTCCCAGTATGGTAATGTTTGTATTTCTCGAATGTGCTTTTCGAAAGATTGAACTTTTAATTTGTCATTTTTCGTACTCGTAAAATGAGATTCGAAAGGTATACGAAAATATTCGTGTAAGATTTAAAAAAAATTATTAACTGACGTTACTAATATGATAATTGCATTCGATGCTAACAATTTAGGCGATTTATGAATCAATTGTTTACCTGCTCTTTGTTTTCTTTCAATCTAAATCAAATTATGAAACAATGCCACATTATTAGCATCGTAATGATTTACGTATGACAATTTGTTATCAGTAATACACTTTTGAGATATAAAATTGGAGATATTAAAGTGTATCGGAGAGAAGTTTCATGTTATCTCAAGGATCTTGAATTCTTTGACATTGATATCATCGTAGCTAGGCTCAGGCTGATCTTTGCGAATAACTTACGATTTTCTGAATATATGAAAAACCGCATGGATAATGAACAAATAGAAAAAAGAAAAAAAACCATAAAGCTGAAAAGGGAAAATGATAACTGCTGTTTGGCTTGTCGTTAAAAGTAAAGTAATGTGTCTGCCAAGTCTTGGTTGTCAAAGTCGTATGAGAGAACAGGAATATGATAAAATGGTTAATTATATTAATATTTGCGAGGAATAATCGAAAAAAGGTGAATGAAGAGAAGGAATGAGATTAAGAAGGAATAAGAGAAGGAAAGGATTACCTAAGGCTGAGTCCTGTGGTAAGCATCACAATGCCGTCACAGGATACGATTCTGTGTAACCGGCAAGCTATTATAAACGAAAGTTATATTTATATCGATCCACTTAGATAACGGATATTTACGTTTTTTTGTTCGGTTGGTGAGAGGAGCGACGATATTCTGTTTCTTTGAATTTCATTCAATAAACGCCGATGTAACGGACTGCAGTGTTTCTTGTGCGTCGTTAAATCCTGCTACGAATTCATAATCACTTCTGATACTATTTTTTTTTATATTTACCAATGTACAGCGATTTCCTCTCATCCTATCCAGATATCGTCTTTCTATCTTTCTATATTATTAGCGTAATACATGTTGTTAACGTGTGAAATTTATTTGTATTTGATGAACGTGCAATGGAAAAAAAATTAGGTTTGCGTAAAACTTTTTTTTTTGTTCCCATTACCCAAAACTTATACATCTTTTGTTTTTTCATGATAAGTGCTTTAGGCAGTATGTAACTTTGGATTTAATCGTAAATGGAATATTTTGATATTGGAATCTATGTCGTTTGATCGTCAAATACAGAATTTCGGAAATTTACATTCTAATGAAAAGAATTAGGATTGAATGCTTTTCTTTCATAGTTTATTGATACCGATACAACATTAATGTGACAGATGAGTAACTGAAAAACTTACCGTATGATCTAAACTATTTCATTAGTTATAAATTTAGTATAAGAGAAATTAATCATAATAACATTGCGCGAATGAAAAAATTTGTGAAGAATCCCTTTATATGAGCATTCCTAACCATCCTAAGATAAAACACATGCCACCGATTGGTGTTACACGGCTAAATCGCTTCTCTCCTGTGAAAGCGTAGTAATAGCATGTTCCGCAGAACATAACCATTCCTGATAACATAAATATTCCTGCCTGAAATAAAGTAGTTCATTACTATATCGTAAAAAATAATATTGCACTATATGTAAATACAAAAAACTACTTACTATAAAGGGAGCCCTACACATGGGTAAACCGAGCAGTGCTAAAGTATGTATAAAGTGATATCTACTCGCAGTTTCAAATACTCGCTGCTGTTCTCGGTTATTGTCCTTTGGATACTGTTCTATTGAGAAAAAAAAAACAGAAAACGATATGCAAGACTGACATTACATAAAGAATGGTAATTTAAGGTTCATAAAATTGATCTACTTGAGTTGAGAATTCATAAGTAAATTTAAGATATATTCTTTATTTCAGGATAGTTAACACTCACTGTGGGATCCATAAGCCCCCAATATTACAGCAGTAGCACCACTAAGTGCTGCTAGTCTTACAAATGGCCCTGTAGCAGCTGCTAGCTTCCACAAAGGCACTGGATCTGCTTGTACCATTCTTACTTCAATTTTTGGTTTCGAAACAACGTAATCTGTTACCTGCAATTGAAAATTTTAAACTTAATCAAATTTCACTAACTTTAAATCTAGATTTGTTAAAATATAATAAGACCAGTTTCGTTAATCATATATTCTTGTAATAATCCCTTAGAGACGAATGAGTTATTAGTACATAAAACACTCTTAGCACTGATATTACAAAATAATAATAACCTTACGCTATAAACAGAAAATGACAAAATATGTATTCCGGAACGTTGGCAGCTAACGTCCAAAACGATTTAAAGGTTACGTTCCTTTATTTCCCCTTAAATGAAATGTAATCCTTCATGAAATATGCACGCTGATTGAATTAATATACACGTCCATGCTCTTACTCAATTACGCAAGAGATGTCAATGGTGACAGAAATTCATTGCAAGATTATTGTTAAATTTATTGTCACTCACAAGTCCTACTGCTGATTTTACATAGCCTGCGGCACCAGTACTGATGGGATTCGATAAGAAGGCATAATGCAATGCATCCTGGATTCCCATTTCTCTTTGAACTATCTAAATTACGTAAAATGATTACAAATTATAGGCAACCAAACGTCTTTCAGATTTTGTTAACAGCAAATTTCGGCGCCATTTTATATGTCACGACACGTCACGCAATATACATTTGATTGGCGAAATTAATAAAAATTCTCCAATGATAACATAGCATAAGGTTGATTACGAGAATTTTTAATTTGTGTCCGTAAACAATTGAAGAGATAGATCTTTCAAATGTTTTACATCTCAACTGGAACAAGACTTATAACATTGCGGGCTGATTTTGAAATGTCATGACAACTGAAAAACGTCATTTTATGTCGCGTACATTAATGACAAAATAATTAATAATGCCAACCACAAAACATCAGTAATTGCACATAGAATTATGGCTGCAGCATATACTAAACTTTCATCTTCATTAAATTAAACTTTCTAACCGACATTAGGTTTGTTCGTGCAAGCATTTTTACGTGCTTCGAAGCACTATAGGCTATAGGTGTATTCGAAAATGAGCGGCGATCATGTTGTGTCTCGATCAAATGCATACAATTAACAGGGTAGCAATCCATTACGCCTACTTGTGATTGGTTATGCAGCGAACTCCTCCCCTTATTTTGCCTTCACTCCCCTTACCAATAATCCCAGTTTATGCTTCATCCCCGTATTTCTATGTCTACGATATTTCCAGCTAAAAACCGTTAGTTTTCTTACTAGTATATCATATACTTCATGATTGCGTGTGCATGAGGCTATTTCTTGCTGGCTTTACGAATGCGCAAGTGATAAAAGAGTAAACATGGCGCTCGCTGAGCTTTGCGGTATCAATTCCATTGTCGATTTTAAGAGATTAAACGAAAATGCTGCGTTTTCTTCCGAAATTGAAGCGTACAGTCGAAATTTCTCAAATAATCTCCAACTCGCCGTACCCCCATTCGCAAATGTGAGTATATACTATATTGAACTTTTTCTTTGAATACTTGTCACAAATGTGCATTATCATGTAGCATTTTAGTAATTTACCTTCTGTAAATAATAATTGTTTAGTCTATTTATTTTTCATGATTTTTAATTTGAATATAAAATCACTAAATTATTAGAGTATTAAACTTATACTTATTATTTCTCTTATTTTTGATTTAGCATGTGTAAGGGTTATATTACTCTTTCTTATTATATAGGTGCTTGCTATCTATTTTTATTAGTTTCTCAGTCTCCAATTGTTAATATACTTTACTCAAATTAAACATATGTATTAATTAATTGATATTTTGTAGCCTGCAGAAAATTTGGCTGCTTTAGCTCAGGGAAGCGATGAAACTGGAAAACACATTAAAATCAATTTTGATCATGGAACTACGACTTTGGGTTTTCGATACCAAGGTGGAGTAGTCCTGGCAGTAGATTCCCGTGCAACTGGTGGCCAGTTCATTGGTAAAATGATTTATCCTTTACTAATAATTTGTGTATAGATCTCACTTCTTTTGAACTGAGTATTTACAATTTATATTCCCTTAGGTTCCCAGTCTATGAAAAAAATAGTTGAAATTAATGATTACCTCTTGGGTACCCTGGCTGGTGGTGCAGCTGATTGTGTATATTGGGATCGTGTTCTGGCAAAGCAATGTCGCATGTATGAATTAAGGAATAGAGAACGTATTTCTATAGCTGCAGCAAGCAAGCTTTTATCCAATATGGTCTACAATTATAAAGGAATGGGATTGTCCATGGGTAAGAATAATAGTTGGCTCAAGTGTCTGGTGGGTCACACTTTATTTTACTTTCATATTTTCATGCAGGTATGATGCTTGCTGGATGGGATAAACGCGGACCAGGATTATACTATATCGATTCGGAAGGTACTCGTACTTCAGGAAAAGTATTCAGTGTAGGTTCTGGTTCTGTGTTCGCCTATGGTGTCCTAGACTCTGGCTATAGCTGGGACCTAGCTGACGAAGAAGCCTATGAACTTGGCAGACGTTCTATCTACCATGCTACTCATAGAGATGCGTATTCCGGCGGTATTGTCAGAGGTAAGATATTCTCCATGACTTTTCACATTCTTAAACTTTAAGACCATGAAAAAAATAATTAATTCTTTTACAGTGTATCACATGAAGTCAACCGGATGGGTTCACATCTCTGATGAAGACTGTAAGGATCTCCATTACATGTATCAGGAACAGAAAGAGAAGGAAAAGGTCAAGAAGTAATAAAACTACTGGAAAAATAATGTATTTCACTTAAAAAATGTCTTTGTCTAATAAAATTGATTCTTAACTAAGTAAAACATATTTTTTCCATCATTATTAACTTCCTGTATATTTATCTGTTAATATAACTAGTCGTTCATAATATCGAAGTAGGTCAATAGGATCGCTAATAATTTTCGCTGTTTATGCGAGATTAAAATATATTTTTAAATGTCAATAGTTCATGTAGAGATCAATGAAATCAGTAAATAAACTAACGGCAATCGTGACATTAACTAACGTTACAGTATTTTTGCAATAGTTGCATATACAATTCATTATCTAATCGCAACATTAGAATGTATTTCTTATTAATAAAGAGTGAATAAAGGATTTATGTTATGAAAAAAGCCTTGTAATTGCCTCTCTTGGGCAGCCATATTTGTGACGAGCCGTTTTCATATCTATCGTCATCCGCACGGCGCTCTTGGCAACAGAACGACGTGTTTAAGCGTGGCAGAACGTTGGAAAAGTCCAGTGAGAAACATATTGAATTTATAAAACTAGAAATTCGTAATTTCAAATTATTTCTTGAGCTATGTCAAGTGCCGAGGAATGCGAGTTGAAAGGTGGTCATCCACCAGCGGGTAAGACGTGTTTTTTTAATAATGGTTTTACGTACTTTTCTGGAATTGCAGTCTTGCATTGTGAGAGTGGCGGCTTCGCTTTTCAAGGTCATGAGAATTGAAATGCATCTTTTACGCCGTTCTTCATTTTTTAGTTAAGGCTGGAGGGATGAGAATAACTCAACATAAAAATCCAAAGGAAGAACGTGAGAGCAAGCCTAGTAAGGAATCAGAAGATGCTAAACCTTCAACTAGGTAAATAAGTTTAATTCTGGTTTGTAGATATTTCATTAACGTCGCAATTTTATCTATAGCACATTAAATTGCTTTACTGTTAAATTAACAAAGGAGACTATTGCACAATGATGTGCCTGTAGTCTAGCCATATAAAATGTGTATTTTTTGTATGTGAATCTTACCTGTATCCTGTCAGTGTTATTGTGATGGATTACTCATATATAAACATAACGTAGAATATGTAATATATAAATAAATTGTATTTTGTAGTTGAATTATACTGATATGTATCCTTGCAGTCCTCCGAAGACAATGATGATCAGTGGAGTTCCAGCAAGAGGAAATGCAGACTTTCCACCAGAGGCGGTTCAGCACTTTCATGAGAAGCCTGCACCGACACATGATGCTCGTCCTGCTCACTGCTCGCGTCCTATTGTAATCCAGCAGCCTAGGAAATAAGCTATATCTATACCTTCTACCAGGCTCAGCTAAAGGGATACAATACTGGATTTATGCAAAAGTCGTGATACCTTCGCAACATAACTTGAAAGAAACCATATTATTTTGTGCATGTACTCAACAGAATATCAAGTTTATTAAGCAAATGATTTTGCATCAAATCTAGGTGATATCACCTATGCTAGTTTGGTATATTGAGGCATATATAGGGTCTCTCACAGAGTTTATCACTGTTGTGAAAAAAAAAAAAAAATTATTTTGTAATCAAATACGCTAAGATACATATAATATTGGCATTTAGTTCAGAGTGAACCGGGACTTCTTGAGATTTAAAAATATCGAATTATCATTCCGTTTTTACTTGATGTTCTACATTTTTCGTTATATTTTATATCCCTTGGGACCATCCAATGCATTACAGCCTCAAATATTTTCTGCGCAGTGAAAATATCTAATTCTATTGTTTCTATTTTTAATTACACAAACCTCATAGTTCATTTGGTTGTGGAATACTTCAATAAAGAAGTTTTGGTGAAAAGTATTCGAAAAATGCGATGCCGCAATCGTTGCTGAAACTAAGACTAATAATTATGAATACTTTATTATCGATAAGCAATATTGCTACGTGACCAAGTCACGGCTGATTAATACTTATTGTAATTATTTGTATTCTGATAAGAAAAAACTAAAAAAAATTCATTTTCAATGACGTACACGCACATTCAATCAATCCCATTTCCCTCATTGTTTCTTAATCATTATTCTTCTAAATATAAATAATTCTAAAGGAAACACTTGTCGCGTCACATTTTTAATACAAAACAGTCCGCGCTGCCTTTGGTTACCTGTTCAGCAATCACATGGTAGCTGGCAGCATGGTAGTGGGTGGCACTGGACAGAGTCGTCTTGGCAACCGGCATGTATTCCATAAACACAACCACATTGATGTGTCAAAGGTTGAATAAAAAACCCATCCCACTCGGTCTTCCTTCCTGATGTGGAAAAATGTGAATACGATCCAGACGACCACCGCATCTTCATCGTCCTCAGCAGTCTCTTGCCGTACCTTTCCCGACGCCGCCTGAAGATTCTTCTATCTTCTTTGAACGCGCTCTCTTCAGTTTACTTGGCCCTAAAAAACATAAAACAAGGATGTCGGCGAAAAGTAACACGGAAAAAGTTTCTGAGATCGACAATCACGTCACCAAACAGTACGACATAATTCGACGCCTTGGCAAAGGGGTAAATTAATATTTTTCATAATCTAATTAGCACCGATAACAATTTACACCTAATTGAACGTACTTAGAAACACTTAAATATCCATGAAATTATATAAATTCGTAAACATATTCCACCGAACATATTTGCAAAATACTTTCCCGGCCACCTACGTAATTTTGGCACGTGCTTAGCAAAGTAAACGTGTATTAGACATTTCGTGCAATAATACAATATGATCGTTAATAAATTTTTATTGTATTACTTTATAATATTTACGAATTACATAAAATCATTTCCAAAATTTGTATTAACTTCGAAGCGATCTAACCGGAAACCGGAAACTCATTAGGTGCAAACAAGGTATGAGGCTACATGGAGATATAGATAAAACAATGAAAGCTAAGTTATTTAGTATTCAAGACTGTCGCACAAGGCATAGAAACATATCTAGGGACAATCAATAAATGTGCCAGGTTGTCGTGTCATAAGATAATAATATGTAATACATGAAATATATATAGTGACATTCCGCAAGTCGCGCTTTAAGGCCACAGCGATTTTATCGATTAAAAATCAATAATAACAACGAACCAATGAATAAAAGATTTATTCATTATTTATAGATTAATAGTTATAATGAAAAACTTAATGCTAAATTTGTAGGCTTATGGAATAGTATGGAAGGCAGTGGACAAGCGTTCCAAGGAGACGGTGGCAGTGAAGAAGATCTTCGACGCCTTCAGAAATCAAACAGATGCTCAAAGAACCTTCCGCGAGATAGTATTTCTTTTGTCGTTTGCTAATCACGAAAATATCATCCAACTTATAGGCCTTCACAAGGCAAATAATGATCGGGATATTTACCTCGTCTTCGAGTACATGGGTGAGCTCGATTATCGAAAATTATTATTCCCTAAAATATCATAATGAATAAATTGAGTAAAGATTTTTATGCCTTTCAGAAACCGATTTGCATAATGTCATAAAAAGAGGTAACATTCTTAAGGACATTCACAAGATCTTCATTATGTATCAGTTGTTCAAAGCGATCAAATACATCCATTCCGGAAATGTGATTCACAGGGATTTAAAGGTAAATTACATAAGTCAATATTTATTCACGTGATTTTATTTATAACCTACAATTTCTCCTTCTTTCGATAGCCGTCGAATATTTTGCTGAATGCTCAGTGTCATTGCAAAATCGCCGATTTCGGATTGGCCAGATCGGTAACCCAGATTGGCGAAGGGGATGGCGAAAGCGGAAGTGATCCAACCCTGACGGATTACGTAGCGACTCGATGGTACCGCGCACCGGAAATTCTTATAGCATCCAAACGGTTTGTCATTTTGAAACCATACATTATACCAATCGATAGTCAGTAATTTCTCATTGAAAGATTTAATCCATTAAGCTACACCAAGGGTATCGACATGTGGTCTCTTGGCTGCATCCTAGGAGAAATGCTGCTCGGGAAGCCATTGTTCCCAGGTTCGTCGACGATAAATCAAGTGGAAAGAATAATGGCTACTTTGCCGCCACCCACGGAAGAAGGTTCGCGAAAAACTATTTTCACTTAGCAATTACCTTTTATTATAAAATCCTCAAAACCAATGAGATCCACGTACATAATTTCAGATCTGGCGTCAGTGAGCGCTGGATATGGCACAAATCTTTTGGAGAAGACACCGTCGGGCCCTAGAAGAACCTTGAAGGAATTGTTACCTGATGTCTCCGGAAGCGCTTTGGATCTGATAAACAACTTGATCGTGTTTAATCCTAACTTCAGACTGACAGCTGTCGAGGCATTGGAACATCCTTATGTGGCGGAGTGAGTCCAGGTTTAATTTAATGGGATCGATCGATCAGTGATCAGCAGACCTGTAGACGATAATGGCGTCGTTCAAGAATTTATAGATACGATACCTTTTGTAGCTTTCACAGTAAGGGTAACGAACCCGAACGCGGCTCCAGTGTTATACCGTTACTCAGGGATGATGTGCAGCTCTCGGTGGAGGAGTACAGAAGCAAACTCTACGCCATGATGGACGAGAAACATAAGAAGCATAAAAATATGTGAGTTAAATGCCAGCTATGCATTTTCATCGATAACTCAGAGTCATAGGTTCATCCACTGATCAAATGGTTCTTTGCTGCTTTTCATGCTTCCCAGGTTAAGAAAGAAATTTTCTGATAGGTCCAAGTCTAGGATAAGACGACTCTCGGAGCATATTAGGAAGGAAACGACGTCGAGCGTCGGTCAGGGCGACGCTACTGCTAAGAAAAGCTTTCATCTGTCCTGTGATGATTTTCACAAGGACAGGATGACCAAGGGTGACGTCTATAAGAATCAACTTCAGGTTGACAATCATGGTAATAAAAGTAATTAATTGTCCACTGTTTATGTAGACAATAATTTATTATATAATTATTCAATTTTTACAAGCTCGTTCACTGCCACCCAGGAAAGTTATAGCACCTACTTATATGGCTGGTCATTGTAGGACTGGAAAGAGTCAGCTGGTTAATGTAGATATGATGATGGGTGATAAGCCACAGCAAAATGGTAATAAAAGAGAGAATAATTATTTTAAAAAATATTGTTAAAGTAACTTATGATTGCAAATGCGTGCAAATATTGATCAGGCAGGAACAGCGTGCAATATGCTTACAACCTGGTGAACGGCGACTTCAGGAATTTACCACCAGGTCACGCAAAGAGCTGCCTGTATTTGAGCCAACAGCAGCAGTCGCAGCAGCAGCTCTCCAAATCACAAAGATCAATACAGTCCGATCAAGTGACTCTTGTAAGTCCATCTCCTGCCCTTTTGGATAAATGAGAATCAGCCTGTAAATCGAGATTCTGTCGTTCCAGGTAACGTGTCGTATGGGATTCATTTAGGTACTGTAACCACTCTGTTTCAAGTCCCACGACTAAAGGTACCTTCCGAAATTGACTGCCCAGTACTGCGAGCATCGTCGTATCCCTATTTAACCTTTATGCAACTGATCGAGACGCGACTGTGCTCGCAAAACTGGCAATGAATTTCGGAACTTAACCTGAGAGTGCATGATCCTTTTTTTAATTTCCTAATTACACGTCTGTCACGAATATTTTGTGTTTCAACGACATACGGGAATTTCGTATCTTCCACAAGGCACGACAGGCGCGATTAATAAATGTTACAAATTTTTTGAAAGAATTTTTTTAGATTTAAATTTTATAGTCTTCTCCTTTTCGTTACAGCATGGAACAGGGATCAGGTCGACTCTTCAAGCCCAATCGAAACCACGTAAAATTGGAAAACCTCAGCTGGTCCACAGGATATCGAATCAGAATCCAGCGAATCAGCTGAAAGGGACTTTACCGAAACGACCCAATCAGGAGAGTCCAAATAATCAGACCAAGTATCTCACGAAGATGCCAAACAGCTATGCAAAGCACTTTGCCGGCAGTGGCCACGTCACGGTTCAACAACAGAGTCACGTGGCTTCTCAAAATCAAGCCATTCAAAATTACTTAAATCAAACGATACCGATGAGAGAGCGTCAGTCGATACGCACCATCTCGGAAGTGACAGAGACCACGGGATATCCTCAGAATGTAAATAATCACCTGGAAAATCACAGGTTAATGAGAAGCGCTGTAACCAGAAGTCAAACCTTGAAAAATCACCTGAGACACAGCAGCATCCAAAAGCCTCAAGTAGCAAGAAATCTTCGTTCACTCAATAGCTACAGCCAGAATCATGGAATCATCACGGCCTCGGCCTACAAGGATCTACGTAGTGGAAATATCAGATGGTGAAGTAGCAACGTGGGCCCGTCTTCGCATAGCTTTCAGGAAGGAGGAAGAATAAAAAATGATTAAAAAATTTTAGACGGTCAAATCGAAAGAAAATTATATTCCTAATTTTTCAAATTCTACAGGTCTACGTCATAAAACTTTCAATATTCTGCCTTTTCTCGTATCGCTCTATACTGAAACATTTATTTCTTTTATAACGGATGCTCAACGGGCTCGAACTTCGATGTCTTTTTTATGGAAATTTTGTGTATCTCAAATGTATACCGTGATTTGTATATTCGTCGTTGAAATTACACGATCGATTATTTTTACGCGAAAAGGAAAGGGGAGAGTGTAACCACAATTAGAAACAAGGTGGATCTCACGAATGGCTATACAGAAATAAAGGAAAAAGTATGGCCAAAGACGTTTATTGCCTCTCGATGTTAAAGATGAAAAATGAGACGAAAAATCGGAAAAAAAAAATGAAACTGTCTCTTCCATACCGTGTGAACGTTTTCTGAATGTTTTCCCTGATATTTTTAATATCCTCTCTATCTTCTCCACGTACGTATGTATATTTACACAGGCATTATACACCAACTTACAAATTGAAATAGTTCTCAGGAATAATATCAATTATATCGTGATTAAGTACTTTACGATAAATAATCTCGAGCGATAAAATCGGTACGCCCTCGTGACGTTCCACGTGCCACAATGGAATATATTAATTATTACGTCACCGTTTAACACGGCTAACTAGACGATTTTTGATAAATCACTTTACTTTAAGCAGACATATTACCAATTACTATAAAACACATACGTGTGAGAATGGCTGTACAAATTTTCTTGTAAGACATTTGTAATTTTTGTGATCGTGTCATGTAATGACGCCTGTCAGTGTATGATAATGTACGACGAAACGTTTCATAAATAAAAGTATCTTGAAAAAAACACGTGAAACAGTGGCGACCAATAATTTTTATATTTGAATTCTAAACCGTTGGTACAGAAAGAAACTAAAATAATTTCATCAAAGATTCGCATCGATTTCATTCACAATGTGGCAACGTATGAAATTTCTTAATGTTTAGCCAAACAACAATTTTATTCGTGGTAAATAGAATTTACATCTTTCCGCTGCCTTAATGCACGGCCATTTCGCACTGCGAAAGCTAAAACCCAGCTCGTAAAAGCATCACTAAATCTTGTAATTTATGAGTTGTATGTTTCGCATGTGTGGAATTACTTTTTTTTTCTTTCCTTATCCCATATTCCTTATTTATTTCCTTTATCCGATATGATCGCCATATGCGTATCACGTACGATAACTTTTCACGTGAAATTATACGTATAATAAAAATATAATAAAATATACTTGTATACAGGGTAAATGATGCTAATTGGCAGCAGTGTGACAAAGTAGGGTTAATTATTTCAAATAAAAAATATAATCATTTTGTAACACGAAATAATTCTTCAAGGTGGCGACGAAGAATAAATTTGAGTTCCATTTCTTTTTTCTATAATATTCTGAGAGTACAGGATTTGTGATATCGTTATGAAATTAGTCAAATGAAAAACAAAATATTTTTACATAACGTAGAAAATTATACAATCCACTCTATCGTTTAGTTTTTCTTTATATTTGGAAAATAGGAACTTCCCTTATTCAATGTAAAGGATTCGAACTTTCTTTTCTGTCTGGATGAAAGTTGGTATTCCTGAAACGTCGAAAAGTTCACCGAGGTTCAAAGGTCGTAATTTTCGAGACGTGATTTTAGTAATTCTCGTTAGCTTGTAATTCAAGTTTAACGTCCTACCAGTACTTTGGCAAGTACAGTTTTTAAAGTAATTGGTCTACAATTATATCTATCCCCGATTTCGTGCTAAACCCATACAGGTAGTTCAATTAGAGGGACAGTCAAAACGGTAATTATAATATGTAACGTATTTTCTCAACCCGACACCGGTAATGAAAATCCGAGCTAGCCTACGTCACCTTCGACCGTTCACCCTTCGTCCATGCATCCGCATGTCAGGCGGGCGCCAGTCAATTTTTTTTCACTGGAAACTGACGAGCCGGTATGACCTGCGAGTTGAGGTGGAAAAGTCTCAAGTCAGAACCTATCAGAGAATAGACGGTAGCTTAACGGATCCTGTAGATTTTTAGGGTCGCGTAAAACCAGCAAACGCAACTGGAGCGAACGGTTACGAAAATGCACGGCCGCTCAGGCTGCTAGGTTATGTTAGAGAAGGTCGGAGTAATCGTTAGGTAAATAGTGCCGGAAACATAGAGCAATTGATCGAGAACTTAGCAGAACGAACCGTAGCTATAAAATCGAAATACCTTTATCAATTAATAAATTGGGAATCCTCACCAGTTGATCCGTGAAGGCCGAGAACTGTATCCAGAGCATCCAGAGAACACTCAGGTGGGCGCCAGAGCGAAACACAGGTAAAAAACTGTAAACAAATAGTCCGAGAGCGCGAGGCACCCCGGTCGGTGTCCCGAGACAGACTGATTTGACAATAGTCAAATTCCAGAATTAATAATTCTGCTTGGTCGAGATCCTTATAGCCGATAACTCTTATCCTTTCCCTCGAGTCGTCCTTTTGAATTGAACATTTGAATATGACGAATGATATATTTCTCAAAGTCAAACCTATGGATGCTGTTCTTATTTTAATCGCAAATATATTCTCTTCACATAGAAAGTCCATGTGGTCAAAGGAGTTACGTGATTGCAAGTGGCTTTGATCCTGACTGACAGCGAGATAGAGCGAGATTGCATCGGTAGAATTGCATAGAACAGAAATAATATTTCCATTACAGGAATATCAAAGTCCCTTGCGAATCAAATAATCTCAATAATAAAGAGGATATTTTCAGAAGAGATCCGTTGATCCTGATATACGTTCAGACCACATGATTCGTTTGGAAGCATTGTTACATTAGGAATTGATTCAGGTGGGTGATTTCTTAAAAATGCTGCTTGGGCATAGTTAAAAAAAAAGGTACAAAAAAAAGGTACTAGATGTATTAAGTGTAATTTAAAGTCAAATTTGTTAGGCCCTAATGGCAGGCATGCCAACGAAAGTGATTTTCTTGTATGAATCACTAGTTAAAAGAGAACACAGAACACAGAAAAAAAAAGGTTCTAAGTGTTCCAAAAAGCATTCGACTTGTGGAGAAAGTTTGACGAATCAGTTAAGAATCCCCTCCTGGTTTAAAACGCCTGAGAGAGCGATGAACTTCCTTAAAGTAAAGCGATCCATATAAATTTTGTAAAAAGTATCAGCCGAGAAGTCGGGAGAACTGAAAATAAAATGATTTCATTATGACAAAAGTTCCTTGTAGATTCAGTGAGAAAATTGAGTATAAAATATAAATTCTACGTACAAAAAAAAAACAATGGTTAAATCTGACAGATTCGATTTCGTATATTATTTATTAAAAAATACACGTCAATCACGTTACAACATCGATCTTCTCTTTGTGTTTTTCCTTCCACTTCCTTTAACAAATATGACAGACAATTTTAGGTACATCGATTCGGTTTGACACTATGTTATGCATTAGTCGTAATTTTTTATTCGTATACGCGTATACGCGACGATATTAAAATCATCGAAAGAATTTGTGATTTAAATAATGTCAAATGTTTCTCTCCGGTGCTCACAGCATCCCTTCTCTTCACATATCTCTTTGTTTACCTTCTTCGTACATCCTGATTTCATTTTTATCTCAAGCAGTCGTCGACCTGCCGGGAATCTAGTCAATATATAAAAAGATTAAAAAAATAAAATAAATAAATATACTCAGAGAAAACATATGGAACACTCGTAGCTTTGACTAAAGCTCAAAAATAAGGTTTTTCCCTTGGAGTTGCTGATTTTCCATCAATTACAAAAAAAAGTCTTAGATATCAGCAAAGTCACAATTTTCCACTCATGGATGACAGTTATAAAACATAATTTGACATACGTGACTGTAATTTTGTCAATTGCCATTTTTTTACGTTTCTTTACGACGTTTATCCGAGTATAAAAGTAAATGAAATTTCATCCAAAATCGATTTATCGTCTGATCAGTTAGTGATAATCCCCATCGGTTATCAAAAATCGTTATCTTATGCGGCGAAACATAAGAACGTTCAATTTGAATCGTTTTACCATATTAAAATGTTTCTATAGGGGATGAAAATAAAAAAGGGATTATCATCCAAGGACGATCTTTCCCTCTTATTTTTTTTTCCCCAAATCCTTTTCTTTGCTTTAGAAAGATAAGAGGCTCGCTATCGCAAAAAATATTTTCACACGCGTCATTATTTGTTCTGCAGTCGTTAATGCTGTCCATTATTCATTTTTCTATTTTTCAAAGTTCAGATTCGCTTTTGAACAAACAGATAACAATGTATCTGCATACGTGTCTATCTTATTCTAATGAAGTTCCTGACACTCGAATACCGCTTTAGTAGATCCACCCAGATGGTACCGTGACATCTTTCTCGCTCACGTCTTGACAGATCTGTCATCGAAGGAGACTCTCTGACAGACTTGGATCCTCCTGGGATAATTTGTGACGGTTGTCTGAGCAGAGTTGAGAAGGGTCGTCGCAGGTTGATTCGTGATTGGTTGTTGGCCCGTGGACGGCTGCGACTTTTGGTTACTCCTGTAGACGACCTTCGTGTAGGCGAGATTCTGTAAATATGAATATCGGAATTCAATGGAGGGTGGATTGATCTGAAAATAAAAATAAAAGTATAAAGGGAAAAAAGAGAGAGAGAGAGGATTGAATATAAAAAAGAAATGTTTAAAGCTCATTCTGCTGCTTTACGACCATCTTAAGATTGGAAGATCAAAGCTTTTTAGTCAGAGGGTGAGTTTCATTTTTTCACAGTACTTCCTTATTGGCTCGTGCGACTGTTCAATCCGTGTCTTTTTAACGAGTGCTCGATACCTAAGATAACGATTAAGGTTAAAAAGAATTTTCTTGAAATTCCCACTCGATGAGATTGCGTAATTTTATTCCGTTGTATTCCGTTCCGTTGATAAGCGTTCCTAAAACGATCCAATATATCCACCATTTCTATACCATAGCGCATGTCGTACTATCTATTGTACTGTAACCTACTAGACATTCTGTAGAAAATTTGTTTCGACAAACAATGATTTAGCCGAAACACCTAAGCGTCAAACAATGCTAATGTACATGAGTAGCAACTCAAAAGGATGAAAATTAATTACGGAAAACATTATGGGCGTTGGGGATCTAGATAGTCTTAGGGAGATTGTATAACGAGGAATACACACACAGTATAATAACGAAGGTCGATCGACGTTGTAAAGTAAAAGATATATAATCCACGTAAGTCTAGATGAAAAGTAAAACTAAAAAAATAAATCTACGTCATAACAATTAAGACTGTCTAATTAATTAAAAGGCGAGAGAAATGGTGATAATTAGAAGAAAGAAGAAAGAAAAAAAATGCACAGTGACCATTTTTATCGAGGAGTGGCATAAATTGTGACTGGCGATCCATGAGACTGGAGGAAATGCCACCTTGCCTTTGAGAAGCCTCTTGCAAGAGGGACGAACAAGATCGTCGTAGAGATAAAAAAAGTATGGCGTCCTCTAAGTGTAGCGACGAGAATCCGTGATCTGCGTTGTGATCTGTTTACCATTCCCGTGCACGTGGCTGTGCGAATGCGAGGAACTCGCCGCGCTGTGGATGCTGTGGCTGCTATGACTGCTGTGACTGCGAATTGGGCCCGCGCATCCATTCGCCGTCGGCCCGGTCCCCGGAGGGCAGTTTCCCTGGACGGGAGTTTGCTGGGCCAGGGGTAGGGCCTTGAGCATGTAGCATCGCCGATGGGGACTGTGCCGGCTGTAGAAGCTGTCATAGCCGCTGCTCGACGTTGCGGTCCTGTGCAGAGCCAGTACTCCGTGGGCTTCTCCTGGAGTGGGAACCCCGGGGATCGGGCCCAGGACACGGGGCCCTCCGCTGCAGCCGCCGCAGACGCCCGCAGCCGCCCCCAAAGTCTGGAACCACAACACACCCACTCCAACAGCACCGACTGTTCTCGACTCTACGACTGAGGTTTCCCCACTTAGACCCATCATCGAGATCCTGAGCTGGTCTAACACGGCTACCCTTTTACAATTGATAATTCCTTGGACAAATTCTATATTGATATTCGTGTTCATTTTTTGGGTTATTTTTTCACGATAATCAAATTACTTATATTTTTCAACTGTACGGTATTTACTTGAGTTGGTCTTAAATATCAAATATATTCTGAAAGACGGCGTGACTTTAGCACTTTATGAATTACTCGTTCGATTTACCAAAGTGTAATTTGGACTGAGAATTTCAAAAATTTTCAAGACCACGTCGCTCTCTAGATAATAGCGTATCTATACAGTCCCAAAATTCCTACTTTATTAACGGGTCTAAAGAATCGTAAAGAACGTCTAAGCTAGTAATCCCACGAAATTTTCTTGATCCGATTAATTCGCGTTTCTAAGTTTACTGTGATATTTTGTGCAACCCATCAAAAATAATCCGCAAATTGACTGAAGTCGCAAAATCATGTTATTCGCGAGTTCGTAGGGTGGATTCACGCGTGTGTTTATCGTAAAAGCAAAATAAACTGTTTATGGCTCCATCGTATCATAATACAGAAATCTTTATTATCGACCATCAAAAGCGCCAACCGTTATGGCCACCTCTGTAACGATTTCTTCGTTTTATTCCTTATACACTTTCGACAAAGCTAATCGACCACCGGTTACCCTCGCTTCTGGCCAAATCCATTAAATAAGAAGAGTCACGAAAATCTTACAGATCCTCCTAAGATGCGCAAGGCGCCACAAAAAAAATTTCAGATTTAAATAGATGAATAAAAAATTAATACCATCGTAACATAAACAGCGTGAAGTAACGACTGGTGATTTCCATTTTACATAAATTAATCACATAAAATTTAAGACGTTTTACGACTGATGCATATAAATTTTCTTGCCTTTAGCCAAAATGTGAATGGACCATAATATTAAAGAGGGTATGAATCTTATAATGAATAAATTGGGATTCAAGTTAAAATCTCAAAGTATCATTGTAGCTGTACAGTGGACGTAATACTTAGTACACGCGTACAACGTATTTGTAGCTGTGGTAAAGAAACGTAGTGGGAATCTGATCCAATAAATAAGCAAATTGGATATCCCGTTGAGCATCTGATCTACGTGTACGATTCTAAGGGAGAATAAATATAGAGGGTTGTAAATAAATTAAGCTACATTGAACCCGACACTAGGGGATAATGATGTTCATTAATTAAATAGGCATCCTACAGTATTTTGTTTTGTCTTTCCTTTATTATTTAGGTTAAAAGAAAATCTATATTGTCCACGAAGTAAAATATTAAGGGCCAATCAATATCAAATGTTATTCCACCTTTTACGATGTCGTACAAATAAATGGGACCACCAGAAATAATTAACACTTAAACGTACCATCTACCGGTAATTTGACCGTTTTAAAGCCAAAAATACGTTTATAAAAAATGTTCGGTATATTTAGTGTTAATAAAATACTGCATTTACTGGACACCAGGTATAACCAGAATTATACCGCTGTCTACTAAGGACACCTCTTATGCTGTGGAGTCCTGGGTTTGGGAGAGAATAATAAAAATTTGAAAACTAGGGAGGTTCACTCTAAAAGCTACTTTAAATTATTTTATACAACACCGAACTATCGGGACGAAAATCTAGGGACGGATTCGATTTATTTTAAATAGAAAAATATAAAAATAATTCTATTGGACAAGTGACAGGAACGAAAAACAGATCGAAATGGTACAGAACGCACTGGGATATTACCCGAACGATATTATACGATAATTTTCCCGCTGGGACAATGCAACTAACGATACGATACGATAACGGTACGATAAGACGGTGCCAGGGAGACAATTCCGCGAGACGTAGACTGAACGATTAGATGGAAAACCGTAAAATTAAAGTAAGAGAGAGACCGATTCTCTGTTTGTCACCGGATTAGTCGTCCTCGGACCCTTCCTTCCTTCCTTTCCTTATGGCTGTATCCCCAATGGGGGACATGTGCCAGGTCCTCGGACTCGTAGCGATCAGGAAAGCGCAGGATGACGTAAAACAAAAATACTATAGACGGTTTCCCTAGGCAACCACGTAAACTGGGATCGTCTGAATAACGATCACATTTTTCCAGCGCCGCCCTCGTCAGGAATTGAAACCTTCCAAGGAGTCTATTTATGGAGGCTAATTACGGCTTTAATCAATCATACCTTGATTACGAAGCTATTTGGATAATTAGATACCTAAGGTAGTACCAAAACCCGGAACTTGGTTATAAGAGCTCTTTGTGTGCGTCAGCTATCACCAGAAAGTAGGGACGTAGAGACGATGCTATTATTTGGATGAACGAGAGTGACCGTGACTTTCAAAGAATCTGTGTTAAAAGAATGAGACGTAAAAAAAGGGATCGAAAAAGTTTGCTCTGCATTGATTACGTACATACGTATATGTGTGCTGCTTTCGAGGTACGAGGAAAATAAAAGATTGCGAAGAGGGCGAAAAAGTTTTCGCGATGTGAAAATATCAGACAAGACGGGTTACGGTTCTCGGGTATGTTTTAGTAGGAAAATTATGTTCTCGGTGAGTTCGTGAGTATTGAACATTGCTCGTAAATAAACTGGATGGTACATTTAACGTGAATTTTGTGTTTGAACACGACGGAAGGGACTGGCAGGGTCGGAAGTAGCTGAGGTGCCTCTGTAAGTGACGTATTGCCGTTAGCTCAGAAGGTAAATAGACTGAGAATCTTATGTGATATGGTGTCACGCGAGTCTGGTTGCCGTGAACATCTGCAAATGGACTTTATCCATTGAAATGCTACATATAGATATAGATTCTTTTTCATATCAGTATCGCGAGGCACAGGATATGGGATATGTTTCGTGTATTTATATACAGTCAAAGATATTACGTAGCCGTATATGCCTTTCTCACCTACTTCGGTATACGGGTATAATAGAGGCTCGGTCGATAAGGTAGGAACTATATCCAGCTCGGTCGATATCAGGTTGAGGAATATATATAAAACGAGATCACGGTCTCTCTGGTCTGCTACTGGAAGTCGTTATGGTGAGACGTGAGTGAAATAAAAGTGTGTTTATTTATTTATTCGCTCTTTGGAATTCTCATGGCCGGGACTGTAACTCACTGTACACAACATCAATTTCGATCAGACCTGAGTGATATATTTGTCTATGGTTTCTATCGTAATTTTTCATTTTCCTAATAGGTTAAGTTCGCTCGCTGAGATCCCTATTGATCTTGTAACGTGGTGAGATGCCGAGATGGTAAGCAGGTTTTCTTTGAAAACTTCAATACTGTAAACTTGTATTTGTTGTTAAAGAAAATCTTGCGGAGAATTAAGCACGAGGAGTCAGATTGTGGTTGACAAAAGGAAATAAATTGTAAGTTACCTTATGGCGCGTTAATACTGGGAAACGCTCGACGATTTGTTTGAGTCGTAGTTTTGAAAAAATAATTTGTCTTCGAATTTTTCGTTGGTCTGTCCAGTTTAACGGCTGTTGGACAAAGATGTTTCTCTTATCTGATTCAAGGGGAAAAGTGGGAGGGAAATGTAAAAACTGGATTTAACTTTTTCTATAGTTATAAGATGACATTGTTATTGAATTTTTGGAAGAATTAATTAGCTCCCGACTTAAAAGTCTTTGACAGAATGAGGACTTACACGTACTTTAAGTTACTTTTCGTTAATAATAAGCTTTATGATAACGCGCGAACGAATACTGAAGTAAGAGAAAATATTTGAAAAATTTTCTTGGAACGAAATATTTCTTCTGCAGTGGTACTTCCATTGTACGAGATTTTTTCCTGGTATTTAAACATAAGTAAGCGAAAAGAAAATTTATTTAGAAAACTTCTTCTCTCGCGGAAAAATATAACTTAACAATGGTCCAGGCAACAATTGTACAGTTAGATTTCTTCTTGATCCTAAACTCTGACAATTAATTGTATTGGATCGGGCAAAAAATCATTGCGTTTTTTAAAGACATGTATGTCAATCTATTATAAAGGAGCACAATTACTTTCTGGCCAACCCAAAAGAATACAATAGCTGCCAAAGGCACGACGTCTCAGGAAGCTGCTAGCTGGGCTGCGTTGTATCGAGATGAAAGGCAACTGCGCAATATCCAAAGAATTTCAGGACCACCAGGCGTTATCAAATAAATCCTCTACATTCGGGCGAAGGCAACCTTCTCAAAAAAAAAAAAAAAAAAAAAAAAAAGCACGAATTGGCTATATTCTCGGGATTTGATAAAGTTTAAGAGATTTTCACGAAGCAGATCAAGGGTATTCGATCACTGCCTAGGCCATCGTCCCTGGGCTTTCTCCTCTCAGCTAAAAAGTACCGGAGAATCGTTCCCTGGTACGTTTTAGGTAAATTAAACGGCGAGTGATGGATGACTATAAAAATTTGAGAAAAATCACATGCTTTAGTTTGACTCACCCAGTATATTCCATTTATTTATCCTTTCCTCAATCTCGTTATTGTGATTAAACGCACGATTAATCGAAACAATGTGACTTATGTAACAATAAAATAATACAAAAGCCCTCGACGACCCTCATTATTATTACTAATTTAATAAATAGGTACTTTCAACTTTTAACCTCTTATCAAGCTTACGCCTGGTAGCTTGAATCGATTTCTTGATCCTTTGCTCGTCAACCATTCAGCCTTTACACAGCATCTAATTGCCTAATCTTTTCCATCGAGAACTAACCCAATTTATCTCCCTGAGATTTTATTTATTCCCTGTAACCAGAGTCGACACTTACTTTTCGATGGGGTTTCCGGCGTGACAACCCGTGTGGACTGCGACAAAGGATTTCGGATACGCTTCGGCGAAAATTGCGGGTCATGAAGCAATACACGATAGGATTCAAAGCGCTGTTCGCATGACCGAGAAAGAGACAATACGAGAGGACGTCCGATATTGTTCGTCCTTCGCCTGGAAACAGATTGAAAAAACATGTCAAGTTCAGTAACTGACTGGAGAAATATCTTTTGAATAAAATTTTAAAGTGGAATTGCATCGCCTGGTAATAACTTGTTCGATATTAAAACTTACCGAAAGTCCATTACCGCGTAGAAACTTACGTGATATTTCTATTAAGGTATATTAATTATATTCATTTGTTACAGTCCTATTGGTATTTACTTACTGAGAACTCCTAGATCTAGCAGTAATCTCAGAACATTGTAGGGCAGCCAACATAACGCAAATAGTACTGCAAGTAGTAGTAGAATCCATGCTACTCGTCTTCTCTCGCGCACCAAACGAAAACCCTGAAATATGAGGATTTAATTAACGAGGCAACAGAGTAAATACGAATTTCATCGCTAACAGTGAATTTAATTTAATTAATGGGGAATCGACGAAATTTAATAATAGAAATATAATAATTGTTCGAGAAACTCGACACTTTTACAAGCACGTAATACAAGTGCAGATATAAGATTGCGATTCGAGAAAAAGGTATTTGCTTTTATTTCTTTTAATTCAAAATATAAATTTCGAGTCAAATTCAAGTGAGCATTGAATTACAAAGTCGTACTGTATAAAAATGTAATTACTTGAATACCGTGAGACGTTTACTCACGGCTGGTTTAAAAGACAGTGAGATTCTTTCCATTAGCAGAATATAATCAGACGCGGAAAGTCTGCTTTCAACTTTACGATAAATTAAACAGAAACCAATCATGGAAACTTGTCGAACAAATAAGAACGAGACTTAAACATAATTTAATACCAACTTAGCGATCCAGTGTTAATACGAGATCGGTGTTGCCGACCGTTGGAAACGCGATTATTCCACCACTGTAGAGTGACAGTGCTAATAGAGCTTAGAAGGCTTTCTTAGTCAAGTGAATGCGGCTTAACGAGCCGTTAATTAACGCAACTGTCTCTCCAGCACAGAACTAGTCCGGAGTCACTAGCTGGTACAGCTCGCAGCGATATTTTGACATTCCTACCCAAGACATTGGTCGATCCAACTAACGTGACAGACTAACCCAAATCTAATTTACACGTCCAATTATGCAATGAGGTCGAAGATTTTTCTAGCCCGTTACCAACGTTAGCATAGAATACAACTAGCAAGCGTCGTAGACTGTGAATGCACCCTAATGAATCCTGAAGCTGCAATCCTTGACTCCCCTTCTATACCCTCCTTACCTCTCTATCGCTCTCTGTCCTATCATCCCTATAATCTCGAAAGGTCAATCGATTCCATATCGCTTGTAATTAGTCAAGTATATTTTGCGTCAACCTGTTGCGAACTTGCGCTTCCTTCAATACTGTCGCAGTCAAACGGTGGCTTCCTGGCGCAAAGAGTTCGTCCCATCATCGAGTAAGCCAGGATAACGATGAAGCCTGGAACGAGGAAACGAAAAAGTAAAATAAAATGGCTTTACAGATTTAAGCTACGTCAGAAAGAACTGAGACTCGGGCGACTCGTTCTATATTGTGATATTAATTTAATTCAAGAATTTTTGAAAATATTTTCTCATACGTCACTTTATTATTCTCACCGGGAATTGCGTAAACTAGGACGAAGCAAGCGGCTCCAAATATATGGGCGTGAATTCCCAAAGGCTTGAAATCTTCGGAGCAGATGTAGAAGGCGAGTTTCTCGACCTGGACACCTTCGTCGTCTCCAGTTAGATCACCTCCCAGTGTTAAGTTGTCTAGATCCTTCATGGGGCTTTGCAGGGTAACCTATAGATAAAGAACGTTAAAACCATTCAGTCCCGTATCAACCCGTTATTCACATTGACGGATACAATTCCTCTCGACTGTCATGTTATTTAGCACGTCCACCCACATTTCCTCCTATCGACTATTAGATACATTCTGAAGTGAAGCTGGGTGATAAATTCAATCTCGAAGAGTCCGTCTCCTTACGGTACATAAACTAAAGAAATAGCTTGAATATAAAACTAATATCGCAATTCAACCATACGGAACGCGACGTCGCTACATAGAAATACAATGTCGCAAGGAAATAAAGAGTGAAATTGTCTGCGGGCAAATTTTGCCAAACGGATGAACTAACTTTTTCTTGATCTAGCCGAAGATACGAGACGCCGCAAAACATTAACTAAATGAAAAAAAATTTCTTCGCCAAGTAAAAAGACGTTCTTGCGATAAGTCTGATTCATTGCGTGTGCGGGTGTCTGTTTTGAAAATTGTTGCAGCTGTTTATTTGTACTTTGAAAAAGAACTTTTTTATATGATCAAATTTAACGGCGCGAAAAATCGAACGTTTGACAGTTTTCGGATAAGAAGGAAAGTTTATGGGAAAAAGATATCCCGGTGAGAGGGTGAAAATGGTGGAAATAAAATTCTCGAGGAATTTGAACCTATCGTCGGTGGGCTGAAGAAACAAGATTGAAAATTGAAACAGGCCTTATTTCCAACTGACGTTATCGTCGATATCACCCGTAAAATCAATTAATAATGGCTTATGATATTTATTCGTAAAAGATACGGAATACTCACTGCCTTTAGTATCGGTGCGAAAATACTCAGCGCCACGATCCATAGTGCCGCAATAACGAGGATCGTGCTTCGCCTGTTGAAAACACGCCTAAAGGCTATAGGACTCCTAATGGCCAAGTATCTGTCGATACTCATGGCAGTGATGGTGAAGACTGACGCGGCGACTGCAACACCTGTAGAACACGTTATACATATATAACGTGAAAATTTTTGAAAAATAATTTATTTAACACTATACTATATACGTGTATAGAATTCATTTCACATGGTGAAATTTCCAGTCCCAGGGGAAGTGAAGGACCTTGAAAAATTCGAAACATAATGAAGGTCCCTTTTCCAATAAGAGGCAGAGTGCTTACGAGAATGTTGTACACGTGCGCTATGTGATTTTGACGTGACGAATAATTTGCGAAATTAATTTTAATCGCCATGAATAATGATAAGGAATTCATTCGGCGGTATTATCTGCCAGGGTGGTTTGGTAAGATTTTATTTGAAATTCCGAGAATGATATTTCTACTCCAGCTCCGAGTCCCCCTTGTCGACCAAAAGTGTCATTCATTTTCCCCGAAAATTTCTCGTGCTTTTAACTTTATTATTAAATTACAGGGGTCTCTGCATTCCTTATTCCAAGCACGTTAAACTAGAAGAAATTGATGTCTTTCGTAAGGGCAGTTTGTACTCTCGTCCATCCTGGAAGATAAGGTCACCGAAGAGCGAAGTGTGCCGACACTTCAACCTGGCTTCGTCAGCAATGTGAATCGTCCGCAGAATGATTAAGCCCAGGTGCAAATAAAATTAGGGTAGAAATAATGAAGAAAAAAAAACCGCACAAAGATTTACAAAAATTCTCAAAAACTACCTATTCGTGTGATACATCCAAATTTCAATAGGTAAATCAAAAATATATATTTTTATTTGTCTACGGATGTGACGTCATTCATTTTATCATACACTTTCAGGAATTCCCATTACATTCTATACTTATGAAATTTACCCTAATGTAATTACATACAAGGAATTCAATGTAGGGAAGGTAGCTGTTATATTGATTGATGCTAAACCAATTACTTAATCGTACTGTCACTATCATTTGAGTGTCCTTATCTATCAATAGAGCTAAAATGTCGAGGGGCCAAATTCCTTAGGGCTTACAGTGTACGAGAGTCCCTTGAATGTGGTACAGTATACTGTAATACTGCAAAAGCATATCGTTAGCGTTGGTTAATAACCAATCGCCATTAGAGTAGATATCTGTATTATTATATCAGTATCGAGATAAGGTGAGGATATTAACGAAAGGATGAAAGTCAAAAGGGGGAAAAATGTCAAAGGACGAAGAGCAAGTGGATTCGGGCAAGAATTCCCGAGAAAAAATGTTCCGCAATTTAAAGATGGCGGCGTGCCAGACCAACGGAAAATGAGACTTGTTAGCCTTAATAAATATTATTGGAGTTTCGCAAATGGTCGGGTGGAATAAAAAAAAAATTCAAATTTTACTGATCCCACGAAATTAATTATCTTTGTTTAGGTTCACCTTGTAGATAGAAGAACAGTTTACACATGATCTCTCCGTAGACCCAAGTGATGGACACAGCTTGGCTAACAGCCATAGGCATACAAATCATCGTGACGAGAAGATCAGCCACGGAGAGATTGACCACGAAGTAATTAGTGACACTGTAAAAGGAGAAAAAATTAATTAGTATACAAAATTACGTAATACAAAGAAACGCGAGGCAGTAATTTAAAAAATTAATACGAATCAACGGGACGACGGAAGAATGATAAAATCATTGACTTCGGCATAAGAGAAATGATCAGGCGGGAATAAAAGAAATGAAGAAATTGGCCACGAGAAGAAAAGGGAAAAGTCAACATCGTATAGACGTCTCAATGACAAGTCACGTTGATGAAATGTAATATTGGCACTGGATTCCATAGAGGAAACTTTTCGAGTCACCCTATAGAGAGCGAATTGGAATCCCTAGGAATTTCATTGATGATTCCCATGAGATTTAGGTAGACTACGTGAAGATGCGCATTCCATTCAAGAAAGGGCGACTCCCTGGGAACCTAAATTTTTTTGGACAAATGACCAACTTCCTTGTATAGATTTCGCCCTCTTTTTCACCGGGGATGCCAGGGATGCTGTTTAATTCAACGTGATGAAGGAAACAGACGCCCACGTGTGATATAAGGGGAGTGAAAAATAAATTTTGATAATTTTTCAAATCTGACGGCTTATTTTTAACGAAACAAGCGAAGGAGCTATCCGGTGTATAATCGAATGAAAGATTTCGAAAAATGACAAAAATTTGCAACAATTTAAGGGACTACAGGAAATAAAATATTTAATTTTTTCACAATACTTGGAATTGACGATGAAATAATTTTTTTTTACACAAATTAAAAATAGCTGTCCAATATTATATGGGGTGTGCATATTTTTTCGCCGCCCCTTTTGCTCCCCTAATATACCGAGGGTCCTTTTATCAGGGTTCGTGCAATTTTATCCGAAATCGTGTCGCTTGGAAATGAACTTCTCGATCGTCGTTAGACTTTGCGTCGATGGTGGGGGGATACTTTTCAAACTTGTTCCGTAGTACTATAACAAGTTTCTGATAGCATTGGTTCACTAGTAATGTTAGACGTTCGGAAGTAACTTTGTGATTGAAATTTCAATATAAGCTCGAAAGCTTTGAAATGTAATCTCAAAGCTTTTCATTCGAGTCGAATGACACGAGGAAACAAACAGTCAGTCATCAGTATTTATGGGACTTCCGTTGGGTCTGGATTTGTAACTGTGACGTGGGTGAAGCTTTATTTAAGTTAAACAGTGACCTTTCATTTTCTTAATAACACGCCCATCCAGAAAAAATTCCTCCTAGGGCTGTACAGGAATTCTATATGTGCTTTTACGTTACGTTGTATTATACGAGGTACGATTATGCATATTTATTGTACTTCCGGCAAAGGATCATTATAAAAAATATGAAAAATCAAGAGATAAAAATTATTTTAAAAAAACTCGAACGAAAAGACTTTGAATTTAATGCAACGACAATCGCTGACAATCCAAAATTATACCTATTTTAGGTAAATTTTAATCTTATCTCCGAGTGTCCGTATAACAGTAAGGAACGTCTAGCGTTATGTTTACAGCGTAGACAAGGATTCTACCATGTCAGTATACACAACAGTACCAACAGTTAGAATGGATTTGTAATGTGTACCAACCTTCGAAATTTCCCTATAAATTGATATGGCCATTACATACGTTCAGGCAATGGTAGTTGCAGGACATTAGAAAGCCATAGCGGTGATAAAATATTTTACTAGACGTATGAGAGCTGTATTGGTAAACCTGAAGGAACTTTATTGTCATTTACCAGGAGAATGCCGATAAATTCAATTTGAGAAGAATAACGTCCCGCGCGTGATTATGGCCTCGTGTACTATTTGCGGGATGCTGCGAATTCAGAGAAGAGTCGAAGTTATTGGACTTTATATCACGTTAGCGTGATTATCATGGAAAACGAAAGTCAGGATAAACTTGAAGTATCGCGAGAACCAGACGTATTTTTTATTTCCTGGTATAAATCGATACCCAATTCACATATATGAAAAAAAAAAATTGCACGATTTTCTCTCATATAATAAATGATCTCGACTCAAGCCTCTCGTTCGTTGATGATTTATCATTAAATTTAACATTTATATTATAATCCTTCGATTCGGTGTGAACGCTGCGAGTACTTATAAAAAAGTGTTGGTTTTCTCGGTTTTTTTGAAATTATATATTTTTCAAAATTTATTTATAAACATTGGCATCGAGGTCAAGCGGTTATCGATAATACTTGAGAATGGCGAATCTCGACAGGGTGAAAATAAATCATGAAGTAAAAAGTGCTGAAGGGATGATTAAAAGGGCTTGAAAAAATTCACGATATTGGCATCCGATAAACAAATGGACGAAATCGGCTGAAATTTTTCATTGTGTTTTCGAAATAACGTATATAGTAAAAAAAAAAAATTAATTAAACTGTCAGACATATTTTTAACCTCAAAGGTCCTGTGGGAAATACGTATGAAGTTGGCTGATCCACTACACACGGATCGGAAAGATTCAATTGAACGTTCTTTATATGTAAAAACCAGGGTAAACCGTTCTTTATAATTATGTAAAACCATTGATCAGATATTCTACAGGGTGACGCATTAAAACCTAAATATTGCCAAAATTGAAATAGAAGCCTCGCGAAACTTTTATACGAAATAAATTAAATACGTGAGACGAATGAGATCGTTAGCCAAAATGCAGACAGTAGGAATACAGATTAATACAAAATTTCAATTCAAGATAACGAGAGCTCTCGATAAGAATGTCGCGATAAGACGAGCGAGGATGGATAACATTAAAATACAGAAAATATTCCGACAGTCAAAAAGAAATTAAGTAAAAAATACCACTAAGTAATTTCCACGCGAGTTAAAAGTTTAAAGGTGTCTTCACACTCGTGGCTCTTTTTACCTAGCCTTGTCTTTGTTATAGTTAATAAAATTAATTCAGTGACCAGCCACTCATAATTACTTGTCAAAGTAACAACGAGGTACGAAATAAAATATTCTAGGTTATTGTGCCTACATTAAATTATCCGAAACGTTCAGTCAGCATTGTAACCATTAGCCAATTGGAGTTTCGTACTTTTATCGCCATCGCCTTGGTTATTTTTTATTCAGGATGCTGGGAGTCTAATGACGTTTTAACGCTGTCGTTAGACTTTTATCAGTCTTTACGATTAAACCGCAAAGTACCTACCACGTGGCCACGACCACTCGTCCATTTTATTAGTCATACGAAGAAACCCGTATAATTCCATTTTTAACGAGTACATTGAGAACAGTTGAAAATGAAGCTTAACGTACACTTTGTGAATACATCATTATATATTAAGAATATAAAAAATGTTATAAATACCTAATCGCTCTAAAGATTGACTTTTTATATTTAACGTGTACCTTTAAGCCTCGTTACTAAATGATCTCATTAAGATTGTAAAAACTTGCTTTAATTTTTTATTATATTTTAAAATTCGTGATAACAGATTACAGATAGACCAAAAACATAATTGGTGGCTTATCGGCAGGTTATCGCAGCTATAATAAAGATACTATAGAGGGTGATTCGATGACTTTTTAAGGGATCGTAAAATTGTACACTGAAATTTAGAAAGGTAATAAACATACATAGACAAGTAGTGCCAACCCCCTTATATAGTCCCTAAAGTTCTCCAGTATCTGCAGTCGATTTTCTCGAATATTCATAAGGGTCGACATTGGAGGTAAATAAAAAAAATTGAAAAATTTTTTTAAAAATTGAAAGTTATCACCACCCCTATAATATTAACTCCCCCGCGATACTCAGTAAAATAAGAATGTATGAATATTCATGTTCCTCCCTTGGTGTCCCAAAAGTTTAGAATACGCCTTTTCACATCGACACGAAGGGTAGTCTCAAATGTTTGGATCATTGTCCTTGACGTTCATGAAAATGACCCTTTAAAATTTCCTTGAACAAGACCCAAGACAAAGAACATGGAATACAAATTTAAAAATTATTTCCAACTTGGTATTTTGAAAAAAAAAATTTTAATCACGGTCTGTATATATAATATTTATAATACAGCATGCTACGTAGTACTGTACTGTTACTACCACGTTAGATCGTACCACACTATACCGGGTGGCCGAGTTAAAAATGATGCCAATCACACGCGTTACACAGTCATGGTCAAAATCTTCACAAATACGTTTAACCAGGACTACACTGTGGCAATTACTTTTGACCGGCGCTGTATACGGTAACTATTTTTAAATTGATCACCCGTTGTGTTTTGTATAGTGCGGTAACACGTGTGATACCCAATAGACAATTTCCCCGTTACTATCAGATTAACCCGAACGCGATTACAGCGCCAGACCCCTTAATGACTTTCGATTTCGTGGGAAATTAGATTGTTAGACTCGAAGTATTCGTGACTTGTCCCAAAAACGGCTGCTCGAACTGCTCATTTATAAGAATAAACAAAAGTCCGAACTCGAGACGATAATTTCTCATGGGAAAACAAACGATCGACTTGGATCTATGAGCGGCGATCGTTTATTTAGACGACGCGCGGTGCGATCGAGAAAACAAGGGCAGTCTTTTTTTTTTACAGATCGTTGAAAAAGTTAATGAAATAATCGCAGCTGCCACATTCAGCGTTACGCGTGCATTGTTGTTAGTGAAACTGAAAATTCAAGCGAATTTATCCCTGAACTGATAGCAACGTCAGATAAGCCAGTCTGAAAGCATGTACGTAAAAAAGTATCGTAGAAGACCCTCTCGCCCGTGTAAATAAAAAAAAAAAAATTCAATCAAGTATTCAAAAATTTTTCAAAATTCCACGAGCTCCAAGTACTCTGCGACTGTTCGAACCGTAAAATATATTTTTCAACGTAAAATTAAATTTAGTATATTAAAAAAATTAGAGCGGCAAAGTATCTCTACTGTGCATTCCCAAAAAATTATACCTAAATCGAAGCACAGACAAGAGAACGTGATGAAATTATTCTAAGAGACGCCTGGAGCTACGATACCTTGAAAAATCGGGACAGTACCTGAAACAGAAAGAATTATACCATTTTGATGATTAGATGATAAGAACTGTGCCTAATCCATATTTAAGAAAATAATAATAATAATTTTACGAAGATAATATGATACAATTCTAAGAAATAATATATATATTTAATAAGCTACCTTCAACTATTTTTTATCAATATTATTATTCTACTTGTCATAAATCCCCACCTAACACGGCACATCAATCCATTTTACTTTGATAACGAGCAAACGTAAATTTCTGCACTCTAAACGATACGCAGGCAGGGTAAAAAAATGACATAATCCTCATCCCTTCAGATAAGAGAGGGAAGGCTGAGCGTAAATCCAGGATGAAATTGCAGCATCCATCCGGCTTGGATTATCGGCCAGGAAGACGTAGAATGTTGACTAGTAAGAGAAGATCTGCGTCGTTGTCATTGTTTGCGCGCCTAAGATCACCAAAAGATTCGTCTCAACATCAACACTGTGATTAATTTAACTCTTGTCACAACAGCCAACAGCTCTTAGTTTCTGTCCTCGTAGTTTATCGTCTTGCCTTCGGGATAGGAGGAGAAACCCTTACATACATAAATATGTAGCTCTATCGAAATCCTTTTCCCTGGTATAGCTCGTATAGCTCGAGGCTCTTTATGGATTACAAACTTGCGGGTCGCTGTGACTCGTACCAAGTACATACATACATATGTATATTTCCCCTTAGCAGTTCCAGCCCTTTGCGCAAACTGCAAATATTTCCGACGCCTCGTTGTTACGGCTTGGGCTACATGTAAATATGTTTCAGAGAACCAATCGATGCAAAAAGCTTAGCGATACGTGTCGATATATCTTGAAACGTTAACAACTTCATGCTCTTTCGGTCTGCTTTGCTATTCCTTCTGATTAACTGGCTTCCCTAGGGACTTCAGGGAACCTGGATGTAGTATAAATTGACGGGTTCTCGAGGAGGATTTCTGCACCGACATTTACCGACACTTCGAGAGCCTCCGAAGGTTCGCGTCCGTGCTGAATCGACGAGATAAAGTCACCTGATTTCAAGGAGCGAGGTCACGAGGATCGCCGATTTCACGAATCGAAGGCTGATTCTAAGAATTTTACCTCGGATTCCAAGAATTTTACCACTGATTCCAGGAATCGCATGGGAATCTTCTCGAACGTTCTAGAAGGTCCTAGAAGCTCCCGGTACCATCGACGGTTCTTGTCCGTGATAAATCGCGCAGGATGTCTCCCGGAATTGACGGTTATCTCGCAGGACGTTCTCAAGTAATCCCTTGCCCTTTGACCCCGAAGAAATGACAACAAGCTTCGACGGTTCCCTCCCTTGGGGATGTCGGGTTCGTGAAACCTTTGGCATCCAGCATAGTTTTATGGCTCGTGATGGTTTTTAACAGTAGTTCTGGTCGATAATTCAAAAAAAAATGACAGTTTCGTAAAAAGAGATGCCAAATTCGTGTCCAGCTGTGAGTATGAGGACCAGCACCTCATGTGCTGAAATCCAAAAAATACCTGAAGTTCCCTTCGCATCTCGCTTTCATGGTTTATGGCCTGGAATATCATTCGTAATATTGTATACGGTTCGCTGTCCTTTGTGTTTAAATTTATACGGAGATATTATAGAGATTGTGGATTTACGTGCAAAGATTTTCATATCATGTCATTGCGTCATGAACCCTCGTACGTATTGCGTATTCAAGAGGTAGGAGTAATTTACAAACTATAGAGGTCCCGACTTCAGACCGTGTCAAAATATATAACGGGTGCTATGCTTGAGAGTGACTATAATATTCAAGTTCCTTTCAGCTTTCTGTCCACCGGGTGGGAAAAAAAAATTAAAGTACGAAGACAAATGTTGCGTTGAAAGTTCTCTTTCGCTTTATTTCCACCTAAAATCAATTTATCTCTCGAAAGTTCCCGCACTGTTTTCCAATTTTGATCGAGAATTTTTCAAATTCAATTAACTCTAATGGTATTAGAACGGTCAAGAACCTGTAGTCAAAGAAACGGATAAAACGAGTAGCAGCGACGCGAAGCCATTGTTCGTCAGTATTGTCAAAACGATAAATATTTAAAAAAAGCCCACGAAGCACCATTCGAAGATGAAGATGAAGAATTTCGAGAGGCAGAATGAAAAAGTCAAAAATAAATTCATATGAAAGATAAACCCCAAAAAATGATACATCAGTGATTCTACACAAGACTATAGATCACCAGATATAATTCATATGTCAAAATAGCTTTCAAGTGAAATTTCAACAGTGAAATACGACACGGTTTAATCATTTACCAAAAAATTTCCTTCACCTACTAACCACATATACCTATACACAAACCACAATTAACAACCAAAAGCGTATAGGTTAATAATAAAAATTCAATTAAGCCTGCCATTTTTAAATCCCTACTTAGAAACGAGAAAATCTATTAATCAAGGTGTCAATTATCAAATAGCACGTAAATCCTCGAGAGGCATAAGACAAATGGATCTTAATTAATATCTGCACCCTCGACACTGAACCTCTGTCATTTTCATCCCTATCTAAAAGAACGAGTAGATAAGGCAAATTAAAGAAATAAAGTTCGATCTGAAAAAAAAAAAAATTTTAAAAGGTCAGGAGTCCGTTCAAAATTTAATTAATCAAGAAAATTTCAAAAGCCCGATACCACTTACGAAGAAGCTTAATTGACACTTTAAAGAATCGTGTGAACCGATAACACGACTTTCTTTAAAACGAGTGAAAGTATCGGGCGAGTAACCCGCCGTGAAAGTTATTAGGGAATGACGTCATCGCGCAAGCACTCAAACACAATACCTTACACGTGTAATATATAGATATATAATACAACGATCCGGTACAGAAAAGAAGAGGTGGTTTTAAGCGAAATAATATTTTTAATTTCAGAAGCAACGACGAAGAAATAAAAAAGCTCCAGATCACTAGCGTGTATAATGACATTGAGAAAAATTTTACCGAGTACCATAACCTCAAAAGAATTCGTAAAATTATCAAGCAAATGCCATTAGCAAATGACTGAGTAATTCGTTTGAGAATTACCCATGAGTCTCTTAAGGCATTGTCGCGTATAATCTGTTAAATAAATAATTGGCCGATCCCGTGCAAATAGGCACAGAGATCTCTCATTGGCTGGGAAAATGGCTGCCGGAGGGATGATGGTGTTAGGGTGCGGTGCGCTAATAAGGGACGAGTCTCGTTTCTTTACAACGAGGGGTAAAATAAAAAAAATATCAGGGTAAACTCGCCTGCCCGTTGGCACCGCCACCGCTTGAATTAGGTGCCAATGAGCGGTGAATATATAAAAAAAAAAAAAAAGAAATTGAGGCAAATAAAATAGAGGGTGGTAACACTGGTTGGGAAAAATAAAAGTGACCCAGAAGTAAAATGACTTTTTTAACGCCAATTCTGTGCTGCCAAATTCAATCTGTAATTTTCATCGGCAATGGCCACATGGCTGATTAGAAGTCCAGCAGCTCGTTGCTGGGTTTAAAAATAAAAAATAATAATAATGATAATAACTACCACGAAAACTCGTAAACGTCAGCCTTTCCTTATAGTGGTTCTGTCAAACGTCATTAACGCGACTATTATGGATATTTTACGAGAATTCAAAACGTCCGTATAACATTACAAAACTGACACCTTCGTTGATTTACAACAGACTCTATCAGCTCCGAAGAAACTTACTAAACTGTAGATTAGCATCGGCGTCGGTATTCAAGTAGCGAAGGACTGTGGGAAAGTTGAGATTTGCCGATGACGAAAATTAAAAAAAAAGTTTAAAGTCAATTCTTCAAAGGTTCCTTATCACGTGAATATTCAAGATTTCACTATCAGATGAGATTTGGAATTGCAAATAAAATCATGAAATAAAACCGTCGAATAGAAGACAAACTTACTAAACTGTACGTTAGCATATACGGCGTGCATATACAGCCTGTACGTCTGTCCTGAACACAACCCTGTCCATTAATATTTCACGAGACGTATGTATGTATGGTTCTGTGGTTATTCAGTATATTGTCGATAAACTAAAATCACGATTTTCCATAAGAACCAAATTTCTGACGATAGCCATGAATAATTCACGATTCTCCAATTTGATAGAATCTGACATGGATTACTCAAAAATTTAATTTTCCTATAAGAAAAATCAAATTGCATGCACAAGTACCTATTATGCAAAAAAAAATAAGTCCCGTACAATTTTTTCATCGGCATACTTCAGAATGCTGACGCAACTAGAAGTAGATACAAAAAGTAAAAAAAAAAAAGAATCTTTGAGCATGCGGCCGCGTTACAGTGCAGCCAACTTTAATATCATAAATTTAAAAAGAAATCAAGATTGCGTACAGTTAGTGACTGAGGTGTTCTTAAATCTTTCCGCTGCATAAAGATGTTAATCAAAGCGCAAGAAGTTACTCGTTAATTTCGAACTAAACAAGATGTTCCTATAACTCTCGTAAATTTTTTTACTCTTTTTCACGCCAAAGTCACCGTAATAAAAAGTTACAGGCGAGTCTCGTTATAAAAATGGTTCCCTTCATATTTTTCTGTTCTCATTGAACTTAGTTGCAGCAGCCAATCAAAAGCCATCTTGAAAATCTTCACTGTTGGATACTTATTTATAATATGCACTCATTATGTAAGCATGGCGTACCAGCACTTCAAGTAACTTTCCATAGAGGCACTGTATAAGTATACGTACTGTGTATACGCAGTCAAACACATCCGGCATGAAGTTTGCTGAGAGTCTTGTCGCATCGTAGCGAAAATTAAAATGGCTGTCACTTCAGAGCTCAGCTCGCTGTCCCTCGTCCAAGAAGCAGTTTATTCGAATAAAGCATAAATGTAGGTTAAGCAAATACGATTAGAGTGCACCGTCAAACGGAATAAAGAAAAACAATTTTTATTTCATAACCTCCAGAACCGCTCGCGACATATTCTTTTCTTCGTATTGTCAGCCATTCCGTACAAACAAGCACGTTGCCAAGACTATCTTGAGCGAAGACCGTTTTTACAGAGATTTTCATCGTTTCCGTATTCGACGATTGTCAATTTCAGGTAAATCCTGCAAAATTTTTCAAAGTTTATACACCCGATGCTGTGTCTCATGGTCGAAAAGAGGGAAAAGCAAAGGGAAAACAAATATTCATATTTCAAATCGAGGAATAAATTTCATATATTTCTAGGGATAGCTCAAAATTTTCATAAGAATTTACTCCCGTTCTGGAATTCAGTATTATTATTTTTTTTGTTATTATTGCTATTATTATTATCATTATGAAAATTCAAATCCTATGTTCGTGACGTGGATGCGTATCTGGATACTTTAACATATTGCAAATGACGGCTTGGGTCCGTTAATTGTTATTATTATTCAGGGGGATACAATATATATTTCGTAAAGAGAATGAAAATGTGGCAGACAAGAAAGTAAAGGGTTAAATAATATAGACTGGTAAAACCCACGAGACGTCCCCTGTCTGATAATTCAAGGTCGCGACGCGTACTAAAATAGTATTACCGACAGCAAACACAAGAAGATGACATAACGTATACATGTCGATTTAAAAAAAAATTTAGTGCTTCTAAAAAAAAAGGTTCGGAAATTTCGATAATTAAAAAAAAAATTAAATAAGGAGAAGATATTACGAAAAAATGTTATACAATGATACAAATATATGCATGTGGTTGCCTAAGTGATTCCGGGTACGTCATATGATTTCCTAGTGATTTCGCGCAAAATCTAAGTCAAGCAAATATTTGCCTCTATAGGAAAAAAAAGAAAATATTGACAGATAGATAAGACGAAATAAAGTAAGATTAGTTATACAGCACAATATAGTCCTCCACAATATATCCTTTAGGTATAGGATTATATATGTTTATATATTATACCATGCAATCTAGTAAATATATGTATCCTTATATATATATTTATATGGGACAAATTGATTCCATGTTCGTAAACTAATTATCTAATATCCTGAACAAATACACAAAGCGGTTCTTTTCTAATTTTATAGCGTCTGATTTGACAGTTGGATAAGAAAAACAACAAATTCTATGGTGAAAAAGAAGAAAATTATTCCTACCATTAGACGTGAATGATCGAACTTAATGTTCAGGGATCCATTAACGATCTTTTTCTATTGAACATTTCGATTAGGGAATGATTCTATAGGTGTTGGTTGTTATTTGTGAAAAAGCTTTTATGTTGGTACGACATTTGAAAGGGAAAGATTTTTCCCGCCACTCATATCTTTCTCGAGCTCTTGAATTTTCCAGTCACGCATGACGTAGCCACGCTTCGAAGGTCTAAAGACTTTGCGAAATGAACTCCGACGGTCTTTTATTTAGTAGAGTTAAACGTGACGGTGTCACCGTCGGTATCGAGGAATATCAATGATATCGATTTGTCAATTGATTAATCCTGCTGTCCGTTTCTTTTCAATTGTTCAGTCAGAATACGAATGTCTGCAATATTTTATTTCACAGTCAAAGCGATACTCGAGTGGCTTTACGGAAGTTTCTAAAGGCACGTGACCAGATGCTGAAGAGTTAAAGGCAAAAATAAATGATAGTTTCGCATTCCGATACACGATTGTCTTATAGGTATCTTTATATACTGACATAATACGTAACATTGAAATATCAGATGAAAAGTATATGACAAAAGATACTGTATTAAATCGTAGCAGTTTTTGATTTTACTTTAGATTTTTTTTTCTTCAGAAAACTAGGTAAGAAGTTCCATTTTACTTTATTCTCGAGACTTAAGTGCGTTACTAGAAAAACATGGAGAAACCTTGTCTAAATCTTCGTCTACTGTGTGGTAAGAATTCTCATGGGTCTTTGATCTATTCCAGGAAGATCATACCCTATACATGCCTACGTTTAAATATACAAGCCTGATACGTTGTTAGAAAAAATTCTATAAAAATTGAAAGTCTCAAAATTTCATATGCTTCTTTTGGTAAGTGAAAGAAAACGTACAGCTGTAAGAACTATAAATTTATTTACGGAAATTACGTAAAGTACTTACCTCCTCATGTAATGGTACTTGAAGACCACCACGATCACAAGTATATTAGCAGTCACAGCGAGAACAATTACGGGCACGTAAAGTGTGATCAAAAGGTAATTAGTCTCATTGAGATCATCGATGAAGCGTCTCAAGATGGCAGACATTTCTTCAACCTCAGAACTATCACTGTACACACTGGCATTGTAAGCACTGTCGTTCAGATGATATGCCATGACGTCAGTCGTCGACGTCGTCGCGACGTCGATCACAGACATGATTTGAAAATTAACGTAACGTACCACAAGAGAGACACTGATATTCGGTATTCAAAAATACAAACTCGAATCCGTCACCATCGATAAACCGTTCGCAGTACCGCGAAAGAGGTTATGTACGAACATCGCGAAGTTCGCGTCCTCCAGGAAGTTTACACACGTGGTCATTTTATACGAGTACAGCTATACGTTATTTTAAAAGTTATCTTTAATTTTATTCTTCAAAATTCTTCCTTTACACCAATTTTATGAACACCTGGAGCACCCCGACTTGACTGCTCTTCTCAGCAGCTGTCGCTAGCCGCCATATTGAAATGACTAGTAACGCCTGGAATTTTAAAAGAAAGAACGTTAAACAAAATTTAAACTTAAACCTTTTGCGCCGAGCGTCACATATTTGTAACACTCGCCACGTACTTAGATCTTTACTTTATTGGTTGTTAAATTTTTTCAGAATCTCAAAGTGAGTGTAACAAATATATTTATAAACATAGTCAGAGATTGGCTTTCAGTTATACACAGTTTTGGCTTCCTCGACCAATGATCGGAGACCAGTTTTTCGTTGGTTGGACTACAACGCTCGGCATTAAAAGATTAAAGCAGTTTTCTATACCTAAATACTATTAATCAATGTGCTAACTTAGTTCATTATTCTCTATATTGGGTTAGGTGTGAGGACCTGTGTGATATATTGGTAACCTAATCCTGTTCACCTTAGTTGATGTATCCTGAACGAAAGTATCGTATTTTCGATGAAGAAACGTGGTAAATAAATAAGTGTATTAAGTGACACGCAATAAAGTCGAATCCTCATCTTGGCGAAGAACTCTTAGAAAAGCTGTAGATAATCTTATAAAAAATGATTTTTCGCATGGAAAGAAACTTGAGCTCAATCCTCAAGCACGGTATTTATCGAATGGGCGCCTGATGTGACAAGGCGTTCTCGTGATATTGAAAAATCCATTAGGAGAATCCATTTGGTTATGGCGGCAGTTCAAATAATATTAATCACAGCATCATTTGGCTAAAGACATCTCCATTTTCGTATAGCCCCTCTACCACTTGAGAGCCTTAACGAGATCAATGGAAGAACATTTTTTTTTAAACAGAACAGATTCCGAAAAAAATTACTTTTACTTTATCCACTCTCGAGGAGAATTTTTCTCAGGAATATTTAGTATAATGTGTTACAGTCGTAAGATGACATCCGTGTCTTCTCACTTAAGTTATCAGCTATCCGAAGAAGATTGAAAATTCGTTTTCACCCTAAGAACTAAACGGTATAATTTTGCAATCACATAAAACAGAATGAGAAAACCCTTCAGGAACTTTGGAACGGAGAAAAATTTTTTTTACATCGCTGACTGATCGATCGCGCGTGACTTTTGACACGATGAAATATCTTAGTGGAAGTAAATCTCTGAGTGTGAATTATCATAGGATGGAAAGACGCCAGGAGCCAATTTGCACTGTCTACCAATGTATTATCGTCCTAGGCTGTATATTATACAAGGTGCGTAATATATAATATATAATATAATATATACACCTATGCTCCCCAGCCTCCGTTTAATGGAACATTGTATGATAACTTATGTCTACGTTTTCAGCAAGCAGGTAATATTTCTTGGTAGTTGAATATAATGCGGGGTCCATACGGCTGCCCAGTTGTCCAGGGGCGTATGAAAAATGACCAGTAATTTCATTGTGGCCGAGCACGTATTCTTTCAGGAGTTTTTCAATCTGACTAAAGTCTCTAGCATTACGCAGCGTCGATTGGCTCTTTTTTGATACCCGACGATTACGATTATTGGCGTTGAAATCGTGGCAAATCGAATTTAAATCGTAAAACGAAATTTATATGTTACTCTAATAGACATACGTTTTTACATGATTTATTTATAAACTTTCATTTTACGGGCTTGATATCGAGAAAACGAGGCGGGCATCGCGGAATGAAAAATATTCTGACTGTGAAGATAACTGGATACTCACTTCTTATTTCTTCTGGAGTCATTAACATGATTTATTTTGCTTTTGCCACATCGCGGATATACTCGTTCGTAGTGTAAAAAGTTTATTTACGGGGTAAATTTTGTTTCTTTTTTTTTTTATAGGTCCTCCCAGATATTAACGTGCGTTCAAATATGGCAGCGACGAATTACGATAAATAGACACGTTCTTACTATAATTTCTATAATAAGTGTTCGTAAGTACTTTAGCCGGTTTTTGTTCAGGTCTCGCGAATTTTTTAAAATAATTTATTATAAACAATTTGCTAACAAAATTTTACTTTGCTCAAATAATTACTTTTACTAGCATACTTGCAATATACATTTACAAGAATAATACAGAGGAACCTGCACTTCAGTTGGTACAATTGTTGACGAGATTTTGCTGAATGTTTTTTGACATTACTTTTTTATTTCCAATTTCATAAGAAATTTCAGCAAACGTAAATCGTCCATTTTGCACACCACGTTGTGTCGCTGCGCTATAATACATCGTAGAAACGTTTAGCGGAAATGAATTTCATCTGACTGTATAATAAAACAGTGACGAGTCACTAAACAAAAATGGGAAGAGAAAACGCTAGAAATAAATTTTGAGGATTATATTTTTCTTTCGATTGTTTTTTCCGTATCATACGACACAACATTAATAATACCAACTAAAAGCATTCACTCAGATTTTACAGCTACCCATTGTCAATCAGCGAGAATGACTCTACAAATCAATTTGAACAACAAAGAAAGTAAGAAGTTTTTTTTAGGACTTTCGTCGAAATGGTAATTTCAAGTTAGAAAACAATTTTCATTTCCCGAAATTTCACTCATCAATCTTTTCCACGTTCGATCGACATTATAATTAATTTTCAGAGGTTTAAGTAAAAATTGAATAAAGAGACAGGAACCACTACAAGAGCAAAGTCAACGAATTGAAGTTAGCCGATTTACTTCTGTCGTACAACCAACTTCAGCTGGTACGTTTCTACTATAAATAATACAAATCATTAATCATTGTTTTATATAAAAGACAATAATATCATATATTCGAAATAAACAATACATTTGTAAGCTCGATTTCTCTTTAACTGTCAAACAAAAAATCTATTCTGAGATGCACCCTAGTCCAATATTGCTGCAGTGCACATGCATGGTCGCCTTAAGATTTCTAAAACTTATTTTCACCACCAGAGGGCAAACTTTACTATCGTGTTCTATGAGCTGCTACACTATTGTTCGCGGATCGCTGATTATTACTATGACAGTCTAGTCGCCATTGTTGCACATGTTAGATGTACCCTGAAAAGTTTCTTATGCGGCGCCGTTATCATAACCAATCTTCACAAACTTTCTACGTGACTTGCGTCTTCGTCACGTACAGTGACGGCAATACTCTTGACGAAGTGTCGAGATAGGTTAAAGAATTATCTTACGGCATTTTTTAATATTTTGATTTCTCAATTTCCACGAGACTTTCTTCCGCCCAGGATTTTTAACCGAATAGCATTATCAGCGTGAGAAAAAAGGTCTGTATCAGCGTATGAGGAAGTTCCTGATAATAAACTATATTGCTATAGGTATAAACATCACTAGAAAATTAGACAGATACCACGGGGGCTTCCGACAAGAGAAATTAATAGTTGTGTAAATTTTTTACTTATGATTACTAATTTTGCATAATCGCCTTATGCAATAATGGTAATAAGCTACCATTTATTCTATATATATATATAGAATACATATACAAATATATATCTGCACCCGGCAATACTATTTGCAAATGAAGTCCTAGTTGGATAATTATTTCGTGGTTATATTCATGTCCATATACGTACTTCCTTTTTTCGCATGCCTTTCAGTAATTAGTAGTTGCCGCGCCAAAGAACTCGGAACCTCACATTTCTTTGCGTAGTCAAAGTTCAGTCTGAGTTATGTATGTACGAGTTTCGCAAATTCCATGTATCAAGAAACGGACTTGAAATTTTTCAAAATTTCATACCCACTGAATTTAACTCTGACGAAATAGTTACGATCAACGCCGGAATCGGGCACCAGAAATTCGCACTATTTTACTAAATCACTAGTGGAATTTTTGGCGTTAATTGAGCCAATCAATTAACCTTCGACCCCCCATTCGCCGAAACCATATTATGTGATTTTGAAAAATCCGTGCAGGCGTAACAGGTGACTGTGATTTTATTGATCAATAGTACGGACGGACTATAATTTTTATTTTAACAGCAGTAATGAAATTCAGTGTGAAATAGAGAAATGGAACTGGTGACGTCACTGAAGTCACTCCATCAAAAAGGTTAAGTCAACGTCGTAGCTTGATTAATGTAATTAGAGTGTAGGTAATTAATAGTAGGAGAAAATGGCATTATTTAAGTCCTAGTAATATATGGTAAAACGGGTCAACGTCAACAAGGGGTTGTATGCTAAGGCTGTTAGAGTTTTATGGTAAAATGTGTGAATATTTTGAGACGGTGTAGTGTTTATGAAATTTTTTTTAAAAATTCAATCAAAATTTTTAACGACTGCTTATTTTGACTGATTGAACTTTGTATGATTTTAAAGAAATATTATGGTGAAAACGTATATCTAACAGGTGTCAATAAAATTTAGATTTGTATCTTGTCTCTTACCTTTCTTTGAATATTTTCAAAATTTCCCGTCGGAATGCGGAAGAAGTTTATTGTTATAAAATCTTGAAAAAATTCCTTATCAAACGATGTGATAATAATACAACAAATTTAATTATATGTTATTGCACAGTTTTAGCTGTTGAAACTACGATTTGAACTACGATAAACTTATTTAAAAAATCACAACGGTTTTTTGTTAAACGAATGTAAGTAAAAAATTAATACAAATTTTCATTTTTAAACTTCAACCGTCACTGTATCGGTCCATAGGAGACGTTTTGAAAATAGAATTTAAAAAAAATTTATTCCCCTCGATTTCTGATAAAACAGAAAAATATCCTCGAGTACCTCGAGCAAAAGTTTCGAGGGCAAGTTAACGGCAAACTGGCGAATTTCATTTCTGTTCGGGCGTCCCGCGAGCCGACGTAGCGACGCTGAGCATGCGCGACGCCGAGCGCCGTAAATTCATCAATGAACTTGCGAATTAAACATCACGTTGAAACCCGCGTCGCGACGTCCAATCATATCGATGAATTCGGCAAATACGAATGGATCGATCGATCTCACTTTTAATCAAGAACTAATGATAACCGTGTTATCAGAATTATACGAGTCAATAATTAATGAATTATAATAACATTTATATTATACTATAAAAATATATCTTTTATAAATTCTTGTGAACCTAACTTAAACTTCGTTGAATATCTGCCAAAGAAAAAATCAATGGAAAAGAAGCGGTTTTTTTAAAAAATATTCCATTTTTTTCAATCTAATTCAAACTCATATTCAAATAAAAGAAAAATTTTTATAATTCATGGAACCAAGTAGATGCAGAGGAAAAGTAATAAAAAATTATCCTCGTATTTCAGTACAGCGAGTCGAGTTGTTATTGAATCTGACTTTTTTTTTCAAAATTTAATAATTCTTTCAATATAGTGAAGCTTAAACATGTATACATATACTAAGCATCACAAAGCTCAAGATTATCTATTATTCTCAAATTCTCTTTTTTATAGATAAATAATACAATAAGTATCAATACATAATTTTACCATAGTACTTTTTTTGACCATCACAGAGAAACAAATTTATAAATAAACAATGGTTTTACCATGGGAATGAATAAAAATTATCCTATCCATATACCTATGTATATTTCTCAACATTATTTATTTTTACTAATATTAGTACCTACTTCACATATTACAATGTATATATGTATGTGCATTTATTATTGACCTCTTATAAAAATATTATTAAGTAATAAAGAAAATACTCATTCCAACCATTCGAAAATATTTCCAAACCATATTGGCCTTCGCGATAAGGTAGACAATATTTATTCAGTATCGATTCACTGGAAAAGCAGGCTGTCCAATATAAAAAGAGGATAAGCATACATAAATGCAATATCATTAATTGAGTCTAGATATCATGGTAACCCTTTACCCCTGGACAAAGAAAAATATAAGACTGAAGCTCCAGCCACGTTATCAAAGTGTCAAAATCGTGGAGAGATTTAATTTTCAAAATCTTCAATCCCATGTATAATAAATATTTTGGGAAATGTACATAATACTTTTTTTTTTCACTTCTAGTCAAAACTGATTTCTACGCCAGTAAAGATACAGTGCAATCCGGTTTTCCGTCCCAACAGCGAATGCCCACTTTCCGCTATCTATTTTTGCATCCAGTACAAATAAACTGAGCATCCTTAATACAAGCCGGTCGTGCTGTAAAATCGAAACCTCATCAGTCTGGAATTCGCGACGTTCGATTACCTTGAATCGGCCACCCGGTATAGCAAAGATACATTACAGTAATTGACTATTAAATGTTTCTTAATAACCCGTGTCTTTCATAAATATTAAAAGATATTATAGCACAGTAACAGGTTAAAATAATTTAGCGTAAAGATTTTATACGGTCGTAGCATCGAAATTTTCAAATTTCCCGCCCATATTCATTTACCGAGTCATTGACTTTAGTGCGTCGTAAATATCGCGTGGGCCGTCAATTATCTTGAAAATTTACGAGCTCTCGTGTAATTCACCGAAAATAGAGCGACCAATCAGAACTAATTGTAACTTTCTTCCGCTACGAGTATTGCCTAACAGTTTGACAAATTAATGATTAGACGAACAAAGTGCAATCGCAGTACAAGGTCGGCACAAGCTTCAGGATTAATCGTTCATCTCAATTTGCAAATGGCGATCGATTCTTAATGCTCATTTCACTTGTCAAACTCTGTGTTTAGAGTAGACTGACTGATAAGATGAATCTTAACCTTTTTTTTTTCCAGAATTAATTCATCTGTGACCTGGCACGACCTATGCTTCCACATACAAAATAGATGACCATCTCTTGAAACAAGACCAAAGGAGTGTGATAAAAAAAGGGGGAAGGAAACTTGTAAATTGGAGGGAGGTTTAACTGTGATTACTCAAAGTTCATCCTGATTGATAAGAGTCAAATACATTTTTCACCAAAGACTATTGTACGTATAAAATTTTCAAATGTACTTTTTATATATAATTTTTTATCTCAAATCATGTATCATATAAATTTTTTTTATCAAAAATCAATACTGTATATTTCTTAGACGTAAAATCTCGAGTACCCTGTATAATCGGTTTTATCGAAACCTTAGGTGATTTCGTTAATAAAATTTAGTCGCGCCTATAGACACCACGAAAGCGTCGATCGATCTATTAGGCCTGTAATAAATTAGCAATTTTTCAAGCAACTTGCACAATGGATAAAATTAAGATTTTTTTTGACGTGATTTCACGAGAAGAAGGTAAGAAATTTTTTTTTTTGAAAGCGAACATCAATTAATATTATCCTTTGTCAGCAGCTCTGCACGGGATATTAGGGATGGTAATCGATTGGATGATAATTACAAAGAGATCTTGAAGGTTGATATAATTATGAAAAATATTCCTGGCCTTAGACTTAGAATGTCTTATAACGAGTCATGGCAGCCATTATTCCTGTATTCATCTTTATTTAGATAAACATGACTAATTATTCGTGTTATATATAAAGTGATACAAATCTGTTGAAAGGCGCGATGAAAAATGATGACAACAATCGAATCAACACTCTGAAATGGATATGGGAGAGCAGCTGCAGCTGTAGCCAGAATAATGGATATAATTTGTGCAAACAGTTTGGAGATTTTGAAAATTCCATAAATACGACAATACACAGAGGCTGGTACATAAATAAAATTAATTTCATTGGATTTCACTCCTTTTTAATCTGATCTTTTTTCTTATACTGACAGCAATTATCGTACGTATGGAAATTCACTATGAGTACCGCAGGCATAGTTGTGTCTGGCTCAGTTGCATTCAAGTAAACAGAGACAAATGATACAGTGAATTTTCAAAAACGTATCCCAAATCTATCCTAGGCTTTTGTCCCCACCACTTGACAAAGAGCCAATCACAAAGCTGCTCTTATCAGTATTAGCTCAAAATAATTATCTGTGTAAGTCACCAGATTCGTTTGCTCCTAAAGCATTTTGCATGCCTTTAAATTATTTAAAAGGCTGTAAAAATTTCATTAAAAAATGTACAAACTCCTCTCATCCTGCAAGGTGTGAATCAGGTAGACATATTGTCGAATATTAATCAAGACATTTAAAATTTTAATAAATTCCACAACCGTAGGATGCTCTTATCATCAACTTCTTAATTGAGTTCATCACGTCTGTTGAATATTCTATTCTAGAGAATCTAACTTCGATGCATCTTAATGGTGGGTGAATAAATATATATTTCAAAGTAAAAGATTTAACACATCTAAACGTGCCTTGAGCTTGTGTCGTTATTAGAAATATGATATTTATCTGAATATAATCAAACGACTCGTGGTATATTTTATCATTAGGAAGAAATTCAATATCGATATCATTGTATCAATGAAGAAGATGCACAAAAGAAGACTTTGAAATTTGAGTTTCTTTTTCATAGTTAAAAATATTTTACGCAACTCGTATCTAATAATAGAGCAATTCAAAATGATTAATAGCTTAAGTTATAATGGTTAAGATATAAAATAAATTAACCGCACAATAATTATACATAGTAAAATCTAGCATAGTTTATATGCATATGACAATCATATAATTATAGCTTAATAATTAATTTATATTTCTATACCTTTTAATAGGAAATAGATATTTTGAATAAGTGTTCTTATCAGTCGATTATCAGCGTAATTTTTTAAAGCAAGTATAACAATAGTAAATGATACGTGATAACAGAAAAAATTTTTCAAATTCAACTCCGAAAGACACGCGGAAAATCGATAGCATCTGCCGTATAGGAAACACGGCTAGAAAAACTATAAAAAAATAGACCAAGAGCCCGAGGCAGCTTAAGGCATCCCGATCAATGTCCCAAGACAACAGAGACTTTTTTAAAGCAGTTGATTAAAAATAGTCAAATTCGAAAACTAATCATTCTGATTGGTCGAGTTCTTTATGGCTGATAACTCTTATCCTTTTCCTCGAGTCGTCCCCTTAAACCAAATCGAATCCTTGGCAGATCCTTTACAGCCGCATCCCCATTCACCTGATCCTTAACTCGGGTCAAGGGGTTACCCTGCCCATGTTCTCCTCTGCCATTTTCAGCTACTCAATATTCTCGTTCAGCAGATACTCAAGATACGTGCTTGTTAAGTTGATAAACTGCAATGTGATAGATTGATAAAAATATAAAAAAATTGATAAAAATTACAAAGATGCAATATACTTGAATCAATGATAAATTCCCTAGTGATACTAATATTTATCGTATCAATATTATTGTAGGCAGATCGAGTGTAACTATGCCAAATCCAGCATTAATTTTGAGATTCCTCAATCCAAAGTACATACAAACGTCCGAGTTGTCCTGTAAGAAAAAAAATATTAAACGAAAAAAAAAAATCTTAAGAAACTCTTTCTGGATAAGGGATGAAAATTTTTTTCCTTACCCCCATTGTGCCTCTCGCGTTATACCGCGTCCAGATTTTTGGGAAGAATAAGGAGACTGGGATCCTGTCTGCCTGGAGACCAATTTACATAATCGTTTAATACTTGAAAATTATATTTGACATAAAGGTCCTTTCACACCTCAAGCGCAGTGGTGGAATACGCTGTTGATTGTAATAGCCAGTGAGAGTTGTGATAATGTACCAATAACATGGCTAATGATATCTAACGTCCCATTTCCTAATTTTAACGTAAAGATAAGGTAAAACTGACGAATAATTGAACAAGACGCTGTGGATATCCAGATTAAAATCTGCATGGAATAATGATCATTTATTTTTTCAGTAGTGGCAACGAGGCGCTCGTATAATTTCCATACGTCACGTGGACCAAGATCGTTTAAGAATTTTTCTCTAGGACCAAAGAGTGACGTGGAATCTACTGTCAAAAAAAAACAAGGATCTGTTATCAGTAGATGAAGCATCAGTCAATGATAAATATTAAAAATTCATACCTGACTGTGCGAGACGATGCAAATGTCGAAATCGTGACAGCATGGATTCCATAAGTACCACGAATACCACACTACTTGCATTAATAACAGTATTACTTATTAAGTAACTGATAACAGCAGACTTGCGAATATCGTTATCAGTGTTCTGATAAGGTTGCATATACGTGCAGATCAAAGTGAAAATGGGGCGATGAAGTAATAAGATTGGATTATAAATTTAAAGATTGGATATATAAATGAATAAATTGATATGAGACTAGGTATACGATAATTCATTTGATTATCGAAAAGCTTCGTTTCCATGAATATCGCTTGAAAATCGCCGTACATTGTAATAGACATTAAAATGTCACCGATCAGCGACAAAAATTTTAACACGTGAAGTGTAATCATTAGAACTTTCGTAGCAGGCGTTACATGGATATGAACGTATGCGAATGAAATTAGAAAAAGATATAATAATATCAAAGAAAATGAGTAGGCACGTGCCCAAATTAATTTTTTGCAAATCTAATGACGTAATCCTATACGGTACAGAACCGACGATTCGGGACAAGTACAAAAGAGCGGAGATTCGACGAAAGAAAATTTTCTTTTTTTTTTTATTCTCCTATATCGAATTTCTTTCACTGTCACTCGATACTCTGTCAAGAAAAGTTCTCTGGCAACTGAAGCTTTACACGTTGATTAATACGGAAAAGCTTTCGCACTGCATTTTATTTGCGGCCTCCTTGACAATCAACGGATTATATCGAAAATTGGTTGATTTGAAATTCACGAGCTTCCAAGTAATTTTGCACAATTTCATTAAAGTGGTTTTGCCTTTGGAGCTTCTTGGAAGTAAAGTATGTAAAGTAAAATTTTTTCTGACATTAATTTTTTCACGCATCACGGTGATTTCTTGATATTTTAATAAATTAAGCAATGCAAATTCGCTGCGCTTTTTAAGGCTGGAAAAAAATAATGAATTTACTAATTTTTTCATTTTTTTTTATTATTACACTTTTTTTTAATAATTACCAGTTTCGCTCATGAACTTGGTGTAACCAGAAACGTTGTGATGACAGCACTGATCTATTGGGATAATAATGTTATTACTAAGACAGTATAGGTGTATGTTAATTATAAGATAAAAAATATCCTCTTTTAGGCTTCAGATCAATTTTCATGGATCGGTAATTTCGTTATTGAAAAACTATATATATATAATATATATCATATATTATACATATATATATATATCATATATATAAAACTATATATCATATAATAATAACATTACATTGTGTAACGAATTCGACGATTTCCAATATGTCCAGTTTTAGTGGCTACGTCGTAACTTCGTATATTATCGTTAACGCAGCAGATTTTCTTGTGCGAATAATAACCGATAACAAAGTTAGCGGATATAGATAAAAAAATCAAAAAAAGGCGGAACAGTTTCAGTATGAACGACCCTATTTCATTTGCATCATTAAATATATAAGAAATTTTCTTGTATCCGTAATATAGAAATACGAAGGACCACAGGAGAGATTAAATTGATCCTAATTTGGTAATGGCAAAGCTGCCATTGAGAAAAACGTGTGGAGAATTTCCAAATAGTAAATTATTATAGAACAATGGTTTAATGTCAGTAAGTAGTATCATGATTTTAGTACCAATATGATTATTTAATCGTTAACATTTTTTTATCATTAAATTTCAACACTTTTTTTAAAAATATTTCTAGCGTCTCTCTCTTATCTCAGCAGCCACTGACGCTCCTTGAGGACATTCGTTGGTTTATGAAATTGAATATTTCACGAGGCTCGCGTGTTGCCAGAGTTGCAGCAATTTTTTCTTCTCGCGCTTTACAGCTAAGTTCATAAGCCAATCAGCAAAGTGCTGCTTCGTGTGCTTCCAAGTACGAGCTTCGAAGTGGGTACATGCTGAAGGGTAATGGAATAGATTCGATAAATATTTAGGCGCTACTCACACCGCGCGACAGGCAATCGTTGCCAATTGAATAGAATAACAATTTTACTGAGTAGATTCCTCATTTAGAAAAATATTGTGTTTTATCGTTATACATATACGGAAAAAGAGAAAATACCTTGTAGAAAATTATTGAATGTTGGCATTAATTTTTTCAAAATTAACGTACTTGGACTGAAAGAGCTTTTTTCTGATTTAAAAAATGATTTTGATGTTTCTTGAAAGCAGGTCAACTTATTCTTATTCACGTTCAATAAAATATTTGTTAATACTCATTGACAAGTTTTAATGGTACTTTCGAAGCTTTTGCAATACACATCAGAATGTGTTGAAATTATTCTCTTCTTTTTTTCTTTACTAAACTTTCGCTATATTGAACACGGCTGTAGTATTATTGAAAAAATTCTTAGTTTTTATATTTAATAAAAATTCTTTAAATTAGAATTAATCTAAGTTAGGCACTCGTAATATAACAAGGTACGTCGTCATTGCTCCTGCTATCTAAAAAAATTATTAATTTTACATTTTCACTTTTTTTCTAAAGTATACCTATGTCTTACACTGAGTAAGAGTGGTAAGTCGATTGTAATAATTCCGGCAGCCGCTGAGAAGTGAATAGGATGAAATAAAAAGTATTGACCGACACTGATACTTTCCTGAAACAAATAATTTCTTTGAAATTATTTCTAGCGACAAATCTATATGTATGGTTAATTATTTCTCATAAATCCACATTACGTTTACTTCACCGTTGGTCGATGTACGATTTTGAAGAAATTTTACTTGAGGGGAAAACATAATGCATCCAGTCTTGTTTGCCTGATGATATAACATGATACATATGCAAATCTTAATATTGACATAATTTTGTATATTAAATTAATTAATTTAATTAATTACCTCACGAGCAGTCACATGACAAATTGTTATCACGGTTATCAGAAGCACAGTACAGAATATTATCATATTACATTCTCGCAATATCAACAGCAATGACGCACTGTTCTGCCCAATAGAATAGATTCTGGATGTAGTATTAAACGTCAGTGTGACGATCCATAGAAATAATGGAAGTTCGTACAGCGAATTCACATCCTTAATGGCCGAAATGAGACAATTGTGAAGCCGGCGAACATCCTTCGTCGAGACGCGAGAACATCCAATATTAATTTCCGCAATGACAAATGTCATGCCTGGTCAAGAACAATAGCAAAAATATATAATAAATAAAAATGTACAAAATTTTTTGTTGGCATACCTGCTAACACCATTTTGTTCAACCGTTGCACCCGTCGTTGTATAGCGTATACGATAAGAATAAATTTAAATATACTAAACGACATGGGAACGTAAACTATATTATACATAATGACAACTAATCCAGGATTTTCATTTTCGGAAAAATACGTTAAGAAACTGATACAGACGTTATTGAAAAAAATAAAGACAATAACGGTCCAAGAATAACAAACCACGCGCTTCTCAAGTGCCGTCCTGGTTTCCAGATCATATTTCCATATTTTTTGAAAAGCCGTTACAAGCTTGGTTCGATAAAGTATTCCGAATAGAATATCATTCCATATAGCCACGCTTGATAATATTGTTCTGATTATCATCAAAACAAAAAGCTTATCGACATCTTCGGGTTCGAAATCTAGAAATCTCCGGTAAATAACGAATCCGTGAAAACTGGCACAAAGTAACGAGTACGCGACAACATACTTTTGAATGGGCAGTTCTGTCTTTTCCAAATAATATGGAGTGAAGCCACATAATTTAGTTAGTTGAAGAAACGATTTAAGCTCCCTGACAATAAACATTATTTACGAGCACTTGGATATGAACGCAATTAATAGTGTAGTTATTTTGACTAGGGATTCCTCGAGCCAAGATGGCGTTGTCGTACTCGCCTAGCGCGCGCTTCGTCAGTGCGAGAAATATTCGATAGAGAAGATAACGAGTGAGAGGGTTGTGTTGATGGCAGTACGTTTTACTTGGGGCTAATGGTGGACTACTACGTGGTATAGCGTGACGCTCAAGAGAGCTCATAAATTCCAACTACTTAGAACCATTAATAATCATTTCACATTGCAACATGCTAACGGTACAGGTTAGTTTCTACATAGTTATCCATATAGCTAAAATACATATATGTAATATAGTAACCATATACGGGCATTTTTCAAGTTACTTTCGCAATCAGCGATATTACTGTTTCCATCGCAAACAGCGAACGTCCATCCACGAAGGAATTCCAATGTTTAGAAGATGAATTTTCACAAAGGTATGTTCGTGATAAGACTGTAAATATTCGAAAAATTCGTAGTAAGGATATCAATGGTTGAAAAATTCCATGTAATATAAACGTAAATTCATTTTATCTAAAAGTAATAAAAAAAGGCTTCTGTAAAAATGCAGGCCTCGTTCTAAGTAAATGAACCCTTCAAAAGTGGCTTTAGAATCACGCGTAAAGGAAATCCTTATTTCTGTATACGTCGGCGTGACTCCTGGAAGTTTCTTTTTTCGTATAATTTCATTATCCTCCATCATCGTCCTAGTCGACGAATAGAACGTGAAATGACTTTGAGAAACCGGAACCTAAAAAGGGACAGATAAATCAGAAATATAAATTTCAGTGAATAACTCTTTTGGCTGGTTAAATTCACTGTCTGTGTCTCTTAGCGTAATTTTTTATAACGTATATCAATTGATACGAATTTTGATTGAGAAGAAAAAACATAGTTTCAGTGTCACATATTTGAAGGAAAAATGCCAAAGTGAATATATAAATTCAATTTTACGTTGTCTTATGGCTCGATATTGGGTCGGTAAAATTAAATGAGACATCACGTGAAATGAATTTTTTTTCTTCACACTTTGGTAAACCTGCTGTATATTATTTTCTTTCTGCTTTCCTTACTCTATAACGATGTCAATTTTACACGTAAAAAAAAAAGTGGCGGTATAGCGCACGTTCTGGATTCTCCGTGAGGAATATTTAGTACGTTTCGTGACGTGCTAAGGAAATAGGTGGTTGGTATATTTTTCATGAGATTTCTATGCATAGGTTTTCTTTGTCATAATCACCTTGGGAAATATCATATGCACACATATATTAAGCGTAAGGAGAAAAAAATAACATTAAATTAAATTTTGGAAGTAAAAACTGGCCGATTAGCTATGACGTGGGATTATTATCTTTTTGTCGGAATTTATTTATTTCTTTTTTCTTTATACATCATATAAAAGTGACGTCAGATCTAGGATATACTTCAGACCGTTGTACTCTTGCAATACGTATGTGAATTTGATTACACGCAGCGTCAGTCGGTACAAACGAATCAGCTGAAGTTGGTCCCAAGTGGCCGACACGGCAGTGTTGCCTCTCCAAAAAATGACAGCTAGGCACAGCTCACCGTGACCAATTCACATAAGCGCACACTGACAGTTCGCATAGCAAGTTATTGCTAACTTATTGCTATGCGACAAGTTATTGCTAACTTATTGCTATGCGAACTGCCAGTGTGCACTTATGTGAATTGGTCACGGTGAGCTGTGCCTAGCTGTCATTTTTTGGAGAGGCCACACATTCTGAGTAACTCTGTATATACGTCTAAGGCACGTGCGAAGTTCCTCTGATAAATATTAGTTTAGGCCAATTTTTGTATAATAATCTTTAGTATAAATAATCAATGATTTGGATTATATACACAAATTTACCTTGCATATCAGTCTTTACCGGAAATATACGAATACCCGATCTCGTTATTCTAAATTCAAAATAATATTTTTAAAACGCCTAACTTAACTTTGTTATCTCTTGAACTATATCAGTGACGAATGAGATACATTAAAATCGATGATTATCCAAGTCTTGTTTGTTTTTATTATCCTCGTTGGATTTTACATTAAATTCCTATACGTACGTTCACAAAGCTCCTTCGTTGCAGTTAACCGGAATAGTCTTGGGTATTATTATCATTATAAGATTTTTCAGCTTGATCATGATGTACGAGTACTTTTAATAAATTTATAAATAATTTAATTTTGTCTCCTCTTTCTTGTTGTATAGTAGTGTCTTATTCAGCTCCCGGAAGCTTCGTTATTCTACATGGCTCCAGATTAAAAGTAAGCTTGTTAAGTAATTTATATCTCCAGTTCATAATCTAAATTTTATGTAACGTGTAACTATATTTTTTGGAATTTTATTTAGGAAGCTCGCAAAAAATAAAAAAGATGATTTTTATATCATTCCTTGACAAAAATTCGGGAAGACAGAACTTACTCACGGGGTTCCTTGTAGCGCTTAGTCACAGTCAACAAAGTCGATGAGGTACGTGAGGTGTATATATATATTTCATATATATGTACATATATATTTCATATATATATATATATATATCATATATAAACAAACATATGACAGGTTTACTTATCAGTTACGAGATGATAATTCCTTAGGATATTTGGAGAAAAGACAAAATCATCAACGTTAAGATTTCAATCTGTATTTTTAATGTGTTATTTTATATAAATGTTTGAAGAGAATGATAAAGGTAATGATTTATAATACTAAATATTGTATTCGTATATTATAAAAAAATCGTATTGTCAGTGAACCGTAAAAGCTGAAGATTAATTTTTTAATGCAATTTATTAATCAGTTGTCAGAAGTTTTTTTTAAGATTAAAAATAACGGTTGGAAATCGTTTATAGGATCTTAGGTGTTGAGCATTTGCAAAGTTTGATCTGGCGAAAATTTAAATGAAAATGAAATGAAATGTACAACATTGCGATTAATCTTGATTTTACTGTGACATTAAATTTTGGTCGATAACGTCTAATTCAAATTGAGCCTATAAAAATTAGTCTGGTATAGAAATAAACAAAGATGTATTGTACGTATACAGGACTGATAATAATTTGTAATTCAAATTAATATTTGTCTACTCGTAATACTTATTGCACCATGTCAATAGTTTTGACCAGGACTGTACATAGAATTCGTGAAAGCGAAAAGAAAGTCTTGCAAAAAAGATTGAGGCAAAAAAAATAATTTCTTTGGTTCAGCAAAAAACCTCAAGGGAGAAGATAAAAGCGTCCAGCAGTTCCTGAGGCAAATTTTACGGTTTATTAAGACACTTTCTGTCACGTGCGAGATAATTTATCATGCGTGTTAATCAGACACGCTTGCACGTCCTTTCTTCTATTACTATTGTATCTGGTCATCTCGTAATTTGTTCATAGTTTCATCTCGTTATCTTACGGTACAGTGTTTTATCTGAAAGCGAAGCAGCGACCCTGTTTAAAGTTTTTAGTGTCAAGTCTGACGAGGGGAGCGTCGCAAATTTCTATAGGGTGTCCCGACAATTTACATAGCCGTGCTGGCGCTTATTACGAAATTATTTTAGTTCCATAAAACGACGAAGAGGGCGCAGCCGTCAGAATTTACCGGCGCAGTGGTCGCCGATAATTGAACATTCAATTACCTGAATAAGCCGACGGCATAATATGAAATTTTGCACGAAGAATTTTAGAGTTATTGGAGGAGCAATATCGTAAAGCGCCATGAAAATAAACGCTTAAGTAGTTTCTTGTAAAATATTCAATATTTTATTGCGGCTGTCTGTTCCATTATGCAATTCATTTTCTATTTCAAATCTATAAAGCCTTTGAATCTCTACGCCTTTCTATCTATCTACAAGTCGTTCTTAATCTCAATGTCTTTTAGCAGTTTTTGACTATTCTAGGCACATCAATGACTCAATTATATGTTTGTATTAATTTCTACGGAGTGCACAATTTTCCGTGCACAATCGGACAAATTTTTTCGGACAACCACACTCGTTCTCACTCACTTGTAATGATAACCTCAACTTATTATAGGTCATATTTTTGGACTTTTTAAGGGCTGTCGAACGCGCCTAGTCCCAATAAAATCGGACCACTCGTTCTAAAATGCCACCCAGAAAACTAGTGTGGT
>JARQSW010000767.1:0-19039 GCA_030142375.1 Calameuta pallipes | reverse complement strand
CTCAACTTATTATATACCATATTTTTGGACTTTTTAAGGGCTGTCGAACGCGCCTAGTCCCAATTAAATCGGACCACTCCTTCTAAAAAACCACTCAGAAAACGAGGTTGGTGGATCTATGAGATAGGTACCTGTGCTAGGTGCGCGCCATCTAGTAGCAAGCTGTTGAGCAAGCATGAAATTTCATGATGTAGTTCATATACATTTTTACTATTTAACGCTAACTTTCCGACGGTGGATTTTAGCATTAGCAGTTACCATCAAAAAGCGAGATGCTCAACGCTACGGTTTCAGGCGGTACCAAAAACATGGCGCTAAATCCTAGCGGCGAGTTTAGGAGTAGGGTTTTGTGATCATCGTCTCCGTCGATAATGCGAATCCCGTCGTAAACGAACTAAACGTGAACACGAATGTATAACTTGGCGGTCATTCATGAATCGAAAACTATTTCCCTATGCTTATACTTGTGTTGGGGGTTGTTTTTTAGGGCCAAAGGGTGCAGTCCAAAAATCGAAAAGATTTTAAAATTGAAATTTTTTTTGCAATTGAAATTGATTTGCAAAGCAATTGAACTTGAAAAACATAAGAAAAATATATGAGGGGGAGGTTTTTTCAGAAAGGGTGGTCCGATTTAATTCCGACTAGGTGCATTCGGCAGCCCTTAAATAGCCCAAAAATATGCCCAAATTACAGATGAGTGAGGACGAGCTTGGACAGAGCTTGGGCCCTAGCTGGGTCCACCACATATCCACGACCTAAGGGGGTGAGCCCTAAAATCAAATATGAGCGTTCAGCTCGGCTACGACAGGATATGCGTTATCGACGGAGGCGATGATAACAAAATCCTACTCCTGGTCTCGCCGCTACGATTTAGCGCCATGTTTTCGGTATCGCCTGAAACCGTAGCGTTGTGCATCTCCCTACTGATCTATGAGTCCACAAATAAATAAGGAAAACTGTGTAATCAAAAGGATTGTTTTGCGGACTCAGAGTTATAATTGTCGTAGGCTTGGATCCTGATAATAAAAGTATAATAAATGTGCCGAACAAACAAAACGAATTACTGACATTTGGCGGATGGGCCATGCTAAAAATTGCACATTAAATTGGTGCGAATAACAAATCTGTGGATAAACGAAACACTGTCTGTAGAGGACAGTTTAAAATTCCCGCTTACAACAGGATTTCTCATGTGCGTGACGTCACTGGGTGAGAACTTTTCGTCTACAGTTGCGTCATCTTTACACCATCTGACACCATCGAAGTGGGTCTGTATTGCGACGCAGTGCACATGGTACCCACTGAATTACTGTATAAAAGTGTGAAACGTCAATAATTCCAGAAGAATATATTCTTAAAGAGACAAAAGGATACAGAGGTATGTGAAAATAATGCGTCAACAGTTTTATTTTTCATTCTAAGATATTCGACCCGTGTGGTACAACTGTTACGTTCTACCATCTTTTTCAAAAACATCAATCTCGCGCAGGTACAACGCGTTTTTTAGTGCTGAAAGAAAAGTTCGTGTCAAAACATTTCGTAGAAAATTGGACCACCGCATTGAACGTAACGCTAGACAGTTTGTCTTAAATTTCATAGGATTAAAAACGAAGTTTTATTCGAAGTCGAAAATGCCCACTGGAAAGAAAAGGCGCAGGAAGGTTAGTCTATAAATTATTGAAGTCTGACAATGCTTAGTGTTTCCGTAGATTTACATTTTTGTATATCTTGTAGTTCATTATTTATCCTCTTTTTGGGGGCTTCTAGTATTGGCTCGTTTCTTTGATAAATTGTTGTAGAATTGATTGATAATGCACTAGTTTGAACGACAACGGTTATATTTGATTGCACACGTTTTCGTAGACGCATGATTCATGAATTTCGTCATCGCCGTCTCTCCCTTTATTTCCTCTTTAATTCTCGTCGGTTTTGGCGGTGCGGTTTGTGGTTTTTCCTCGGAAATGGCATCGACGTACATATGCAATTTATTTACGTCTTTTAGATTATTACATATTGCGCAAAAAGTTTTACAATTTTACGCAATATAAAATATACAAGTTACGCAATTCGCAAACTTATTTACAGTTAATGAACGCGAGTTTTGCAGTGACATACAATTTTTTTTTAATTGCCACTATTCCAATTCGATTAAATGAATACTGGTTGACTCGTGATAAATTATTGTATTTTTCGATGCCATTGTACAATTTTTCAACACAGTTTCCGTTTATCTCACGTAAATAGAAGTTGCTCAACGAAATCATATGGTGTGTAATAGAATCCCACTCTAAAATATGAAAATATTTCATACTCTTAAAAGTATGTCATTTGAATATGTATTTATAAATTTTTTGATAATTTTAAAAACGGTCAATTTACACATGTTCGAAACATTAATTCAGTTACATGAGAAATATGTGGTAGTAATAATATCGTATTACTTGTCAATAAAAATTTTGCTTGGCTCGAAAATCGAATAATTCACATAGAACTAATACAGTAAGTAATTCGCGGTACTTAACTATGTCGAACAAGGTATAGCGGTGTGAAGATGTCAGGGCCGATTTCTTAACTGTTTCAAGGCTTTATTGGGTAAATACACCATTGGCATTGTGTGATTGCAACTCGATTGTCGGTTGGTATACGCGTCTATCATTAACTATGGCTGTCGAAAGTATAGTATTCACTGTTATTCAGAAAGAGACATAGCATTCATTGGTTCTTGGTAAACAATGTTGTTGTTCACATAATTTTTCATTTTTTCTTTTTTTTTTAGTGGGTATGTAGTGAAGAGTGGGTTGAAGTTCAAAGCAGTCAAATCTGCTTTGGATTTATGGAAAATTTGCAAAATTGTAGACTCGCTTCTACTGATAGAATACAGTGTCTCCTGTTGAAATAATGTGATCTGTATACAAATATAATCGTTATAGTCATATTTATTTGTCTGTTTTTTTTTGTTTTTTTTTTAATATGTTAGATGGCACCAAGGAACAAGGAGAATTCTGCAATGGCAAATAAGAAAAGACCAGTGTCGGAGGAGGAAGATGACGAAGATTATAGAAGACGTCGTGACAGGAATAATCAGGCATGTTCATGTGTCATTGTTTCCTGAAACCTGTGTTTTTATTTGATTTGTATTTTTACTTGATGATGTATCTTCATTTTGACTATTTTATAGGCTGTCAAGCGTTCCAGAGTTAAAAGTAAGCTACGTACTCAGCAGACCTTAGAACGTGTAAATCAGCTAAAAACAGAAAATGAATTGTTAGAAGAAAAAATTAAGATGCTCACGAAGGAATTAGGATTTTTGAAAGATCTGTTCCTAGCGCATGCTGGTAAGTGAATTGAGTTTTGTTAGAAATATAAAAGTATCGCATCCTCCTTCTGAGCTATTACTCAAGACTTTTCTAATTATCTTAATTGTTACATATTTTAAGGTTCAAATCAGCATCCGATAAATCTACAAGACCTCGATTTAAATGCTCTACTGGCTGATGATACAAAGCCTGGAGATTTGAAAGGCTCGAAACTGTAACTCCATAGAGACACCACGTAAAGGAAATGACGTGGGCATGATCGAACTTCATGGAATCAAGAGAACTGTACTTTTACCTCCTTAATTCCAGCCGCGGGTCGGGCATCTTGGAAAGATGCCAATTTCGTCTCCACCTTCCGACCGTGAAACGCGAAATGGGACTTCGGAGTCATTTGGATTTTGCGGTAGCAGCCATTACGTGGATATTCAGATAACGCGAACGAAATTCGTCAAGAAATTTTCATCTCGCGTTAAGGATTTCGCGGTTAACTCACTCCTCATTCAAGAACTTTATGAATACAGAGTTTCCCTTAAACGATAAAAAATTATCTTTTTTACATACTTTTGTAGCCTCTTTCCATCTTCTAGCAGTCTCTTCAATTTAAATTATTCTTTAAAACGGTGTCATTTAGCTGATGCTGAAGATGAACTTTCAAAAAGTAACCTCCGCAGTTTCTTCGTCTCCTTCTTATAGAGCCTTAGTCAAAAAATTGACAAGTTTATAGTCGGGCTCAACTGGCATATAGATTTATCATATTAATCAGATTAAATGCATTTATTCTATCTTCAATTTATAATATAAAATTGTCATAGTTGCTCGAATTCACTCTTTTTTGCATAAACATTCAATATTAAAACATCAAGCATTACGTGCCCATAAACAATCAGCACCAACATTTCCGTTCCAAGTAGTACATTTCCCTCGACGTTTAATTATGCAGGTGGCTATAATCAATTTTCATTAAACTTTCATTGTATATCATTGTAAATTATATTGTGGTACAGAAATCAACGAATATTATTCACCAACGTGAAAACCCGTTTTGCATTTATACTTAATATGTATTAGCGTACTACTTGCCATTCGTGATGATTCTTCTTCAGCCATGAATGTCATGTATTAATAAACAGCGTAAATAAGAAAGTGATCAATATACTTGACATGTTCTACCAGCTCTCGTAGAAGTTGTTGAGAAATTTAATCACATTGCATTCATTTATACGATTAGCTCAGAAATCAAAAACTAAGAATCCTAGTATAAATCTGACATTAAGTTTAACTAAAGACTTTGAGCAAAATGGTAATTTTAGTTTTTACAATGAAACTTGCTGAACGCCCAAGATAAGATAAGACGACTGATCAGCCCACTTATGTTTGTAGGTATAGATTATGGTATACGCACATAACTACACGTATGTAACCAGCCGACTAGGCGCGTATGTATATTATTTTAATTACACGTCGACGTTTTTACATCACCCTAGCAACGCTTTACGTTATACCTTTAGCCAGTGATTTTCGTGGAAGCACAACTGGCGGAATAAAAATATTAAAAACACCGTTACAGAGTAGCGTTGGAGTTTTAATACGGGTAGAGGAACTCTGTTGAAACTGAGGATGTATGATTATTTGTTTCTCCTTTACGACATGGAATGGAAAGAGAAATACGGTGGTCGATGACTGTTCGGTTTTTCCTTGATAACTTAAGTCAGTTTGGTACCCGAAAATTAAATATATATTCAAAGTGAATTTAGAAAGAATTGTCATTAATGATTTCAGGGAGGATTTGATTCTATATATTTCGCAAAGCTCGTTCATGTAGCGAAATACTAATACTTTTTAGTCACAATACAAGGGAAATATAAAGGAACTGGAAATATCTGTTTAAAATCTAGCGCGAATCAGACGTGCCCGGAAAATCACCGACGGCACCTGTAGGCTTTCGGCGTTCACCGACGAAAAGACCCGATCGATCCTCGGTCAGCATTCGTAAAGACCAGGAACGTGATAAAAGTATCTTAGGGCCCTGGTTATAAGTTACACATTTTATAGTAGATCCAAATGATCATTCTCAGTATTGAAACCCAGTGAAATATAGTATGTAACTAAAAAAAATCACATAATTTGCGTGAACATTATTTCTTCGTGATTTTCTAAAAATATAACTATATTGTTGCAAGAATAAAAAATAAAACAATTTTTTAATTCTCAAGTACAGAACATACCGTGTATATATATAGATTCGTAGATGTCACTAGTGAGCACGAACGTAACAGCCAATGGTGTTGGTCCGTCTCAGTTGCTCACAGCCAATCGGGCAGTAACGGAGGCAGAACGCTCCCGGCACCAGAAGATTAAAGAAGGCAGAGTTACAAGAGATCACGTAAACCAGGGGTGCCAGGTAAAGCCACTACGAGTCTGTCGTTCCTCGTAGCGCGTTGGGCCGTCGCGCTGGTGGCCCTAGCAGACGACATGTTGGCTGGAGAGAGCAGCTCGTCTCGGACGTTACGGCCGCGAGTTTCCTCGGGGATTCTTGAGTGAGGAGAGACGGAGATCGCGGTTGAACGTGAGAGCGAGAGAGCGCGATAGAGATCAAGGTAGAGTGCGTGAGAGAAGAGGCGTCGTAGGAAACTAGAGAGTGAGGAAGAGTACGAAGGAGAGAGATAAAGATAGATAGATTAGTGCCGAGAGAAAAAGAGAGAAGCAATAGACAGAGAGAGAGAGAGAGAGAGAGAGTGAAGACAAGTGGAGAGCCGGTACTACGATTCTGGTGTGGTGTCGTTCAGTTTCTCGTAGTGAATTTTCAAAGTCAGAAGAATACCAGGAGGTCAGGACGAGCCTCCTAGGATAACCGGGGATCGCGTATCGTCGAGCCTTCGTGTGTGTCGTCGCAGAGCTCTAGGACGTCGGTGTAGCTGGGAAATCGTGCGAACAAGGAAGAGGACGAGTCTTCCCGTACGTCCCGTTTCTCGCCTGTCAAGTTGAGCGGCTCACCGATCTATTTTAACGTAGGAGCACTGGCAATCAAGCACTCGAACAGCTAGTTGTCCTCGTTCCTCTCGAATACGTTTGACCACCTAGTGCATTGTTTGAACCTTGGAATTTTGGGAGCTACACCTGCTTACTCTAGCTCAAGCTCTGATCAGCCACCATCGCTAGCACCCACCCGACATCTCTTCCCAGAGAACACCCGGAGGATAATTCTCTCAGGGCAAGCTTCCGCGTTACGCCGTCGAAACGCGCGCCAGCCCGCGGGCCGGTCGCTCGTTTTCCACAACAAACTTAACACACCCGAGGAACTCTGCTCGGAAAGACGATCGTTAGCGATCGTTAACGATCGTTATCAATTCTGTGTCTGAAATTTTACTTGACAGATCAATTCGTGGCGTACCTCGTGTTCTCTTTACGTGATCGTCGTGTCCCCGTCGTCATTGACGGTGCTCGTCATCGCGGACGATATTTTTTTTCTCTTGTGAAATCGACTGTTATACACGGGATACTACATCTGAACGCAGCTTCTGGTGCAGCACAGTGCGGCTATGCTCTCGCGCGGTGAGCCCGGTGCCTAGTGGCTAGGAGAGGGAGGCTGGCTCTTTTCAAAGGTCGGGGGTGTTTCTCTACCTCCTCGCGATTATCAAGGTGGAAAGGGAAGTCGCGGGTGAAGTCTCCTGTGTCATGGGGTGTTTCGGTAGCCAGAGCAGCAAGGCCAGCCAGGATGACAGCAAAAACCAAAAGAGGCGATCCGACGCTATCACCAGGCAGCTACAAAAGGATAAGCAGGTCTATAGGGCCACCCACAGGCTCCTGTTACTCGGTAAGACAATTTTTCCTTTTTTTTTTTTTTTTTTTTTATTCTCTTGGCACACTGGGTAGAATTTTAATGCTTTGTAAGAATCTAGTGATCCTGTATGCTAGATAATTTGTTAAAGTTGTGTGAAATTTTTCAAAATGTTAACTATTGATATGTGTAGTATGCTTGGTATGAGATTGTTATCCATGGCATAAGTTTCAGCTATAACAGTCAGATATGGCATTGTGATCCAATTCAAGGCAAATGCGATTATGCATCAAAGTCTGGCTATCAGACAACAGCTGCTAATGACATTATTTTGCAAGGTAATTCAGCTTGTATGCTTGAGAAATTCTGATGGTGATCTGTGGTATATTTCCACCCTTGATTAACTAAGGCTCAGGGGCACAGAATGCCATTAATGTGTTGTGTATTTAACTGTTTGTTTAATGTTACCATACAATTAGACGCCAGCTTTGTAACAGTTTTAAATAGTTTGGTAGTTATTTTAATTACAAAAAATATTTTAAGAGTATTCTGTAATTATCAAAGGCAGTGTTATTTCTTAATTTCTATAGCCTCGCTTGTTTAACCAGCACATTAACCAAAGATGAGAGCTATAAATAACTTTGGCTTTGATGTTGCTGTGTCATGTATTTTCGCAGTAGCACCAGTTCTAATGTTGCATCGTAAATGGCATACACGATACTGCCTTTGCAGATGTTTGAATTTTTACTCTGTCCTTTGTACATCTGTGGATCCTTCACTATTACATTTTAAATAGTCTCAATGTGATAACTCTTAACAGCTTGAGATCATCGTATGAATTATCTTTTGTATATTGGTTATATTGCTTTACCAAATAAAAAATATATCCAGAAAGTCAACACTTAATTTATTATGGATTGATGGAAATTTCTATGCATTTTTATCCTCTTCTTATGACACTGTTGTTTGTCATTAAGAGTGGTTAATGGAAGGTTACTGTGCTTGAAATGATATTGATATCTAAATCATATTTATTTATCAAAAATTCTCTGATATTTTTATATTCTCTAATAATTACAAATTTAATTAAACTTTGTTCATCTAGAGTATTTTTAGTTTATAATTCATCGAACAACTCATTCATGTACCTATATATATTGAAAACTAAAGGCAATGTCACAGAAGTGTCAGTTTAGTTATTTAATCTGTATTATTTTGCTTTAGCCATAAAGCGATACCTGTTTCGCATTTAATGAGACACTCATTAATAAAGGGAGTAAGTAAAAGTGTAGCCTCGTTGAATATTTTCCTTTTCACCCAGTTTTAAAATTCAGGAATATTAATCATCAAATGATATTCCCACAAAGAAAACTATTATTTTGCCAACTTTATATAGTGTGACTCAATATGGAATATTTTATGAAAATTCATAATTTAATTGAATCAGATAATAAATACGCTTGTAACAGTAACTCATCCGTCCTTATTTCATTTTTAGGCGCAGGAGAGTCCGGGAAGAGCACAATCGTCAAACAGATGAGGATATTACACGTAAATGGCTTCAGCGAGGCGTAAGTTAATCATCATTATTAATTATATAATAACAAATGATTATGCATAGCACGTGAACTATAAAAAAAAAGGAAGGAAGCTCGAGAGAGCAAGAAAACCTCAAAATCGACAAATAGAAGTAGAAAAAAAAGAAAACAGGAAGACGAGAAAAAATACAGCGGTGGTGAATCGGAAGCAGACGGCAAATTAAATCTAAAATATATAAATCATCGCGAAAGGCAAAACCATAAATTCGTTGGCTTCGGCGTGGCCCTGTAACATTCGGGGAAGTATAAAAAATTATTTTGGGTAATGTCAGCGAAGTTCCGAGGACGTCAATACCCTCTCCAAAATTAGTCGACTACCCTTTCCGTCCTCTGTCGGTTCGATTCTTATTGCAGAAATCGCTAATTGACGATTCGATCGAGATTTAAATTCAAAAGCCACATCCCGGCATAGACAACGACATTAATAAATGATCTTCGTAATGACGTAAGTAATCGACCAGTGCGTTCTCGTCTATGTACATACGTTCTACCTAATCTCAAGGAATGCCACGAATTTTCCAACGAGTTTCTGCCACTCTGAAACTGCAGGTTTTATATGATTCATCCTTAACTCGTCTGCTTGCTTGCTTGGTATATGATTCCGCGATATCAACACGTGTTGCCCAGGCGAATTGGACGGTTCTTTTTGGTCGTTTTTTATTGGCCGCCAAAAAACGACTTTGTCGGTGGTAGAGGGACTGGAGAGACAAGCTAGAGACAGCTAGAGTCAAGAGGGACGGAAAGAGAGAGAATGAGAGAGGTCCTCGACGAGGCGCTCTACACTCTTCGCGACGTGGAAAATTAACGGGAGTGACTAGATAGTATGAAAACAGTGTGTAAACAAATGGCTGCCTATGTCATAAATTCAGCAGTGGTGAGACGCTGATAAGAAACCTAAACACGCCTTACTACATTTCATGAAGATCTTTTGAATTATTTCCTCTTCTTTCTTTTTTTTTTATTCAACGCACCTACGCTCTTTCTCCTCGTCTGTCTTCTCTTGGACTTTTAGTCCCTTTGACTTTGTGATAATCCCTTAAATGATTACCGGCCTCTTCAGCCGGTCAAGACAAAAGTCTTGATCTCACGTTAACGCTTCTCTTTTGTTATATATGATGAAATACGATCATTCGAACGATTGTTTTACAAATCGATCAAACGATCGTTATATATGCTGGAATGCATGCATCGATTGCTTCTAAACAGACGGAAAGTTGCTTATAGTTGACATCTTGAGATTTTATGAAATTCAATGACCGTTACGTTTCTCAAGACACGACAAAAAGTTTTTTAGAATCCTTCGATACCTATATTTTCACAAAGAACCCTTCAAAGCAATTTGAAAAATTCTACAAGGGAGCTTAACGTATTAGTATCGCAGATTACCGTTGGTGGCGCTGCTCTCAGAGCGTCAACACCGCTTTAAAGTTCAAATTTGAATCAGACAGCTACACAACCTTTGGAGCTTTGTTGTGTATTAATAAACTTTTTTGCTGTTCTAACCATATTTTTTGAAAAACTGCCGATTCCATCATGCTGTTCAATTATTTCAGCCTAAAATCTATTAACGTTTTTCACGGTAGAATCTTTGAGTGGCCATTTTGACTAGTTCAGTGTCTACCACCAGGTTCGCATAGTCAATCTGTTTCCCGAATAACCAGCAGACAAAAAAGAAAAAAGTCGAGAAAGCCAAGGAAAAAACACAGTCAGGAAAGTCAGTAGAATGTACCTTGACATTGTATCGTTGCTTACGTCCGTTACTTGTGTCATTTACCGTTGTCATCTTCGACAGAATAATCGCGAAACTTTCCTCGTCGAATCCTCAATGTGTAACGCGCAGACGGAGCAGGCAACAGCGTCTAACCAAGTAACGCAGCAAGGAAGCGTAGACAAATATCGAAGCGAAGATACTGCGGGACAGGAGCGCCGTCGAAGGGGCGAAGCAAAGAAGCAGAAAAATATAGTAAAAGTAGTTGAAGCAAAGAACGGCTTTAGCAGCGCAATCTCCCTACGGTCTCCCACCTTGATGCTAATGTAACCTTACTGTCGCGGATAGTCGAACGGCGTGTCGATATCGTCGATCAGGTGTTCCTCCTATTTGTCCCCGATGGATTTTTCTCCAAGGAGCGGCGGGCAAGAGACAAACTAAGGGCTGCTATCCATTGGCGCTGTTACCCAACAGGAAACCCACCGGCTTGTATACAAGCGACGTGCCAGAATTAGTCGCTCGCTCGTATTTCTCGTAACGTTGGACCGGCGTTGTTTGTTTTTCTAAATATTTTGTTCTGCCTACCGTTATATTTCGGCACCCGCGTTCCACGGGGTAAAATAGTCCTTAAACACACTTTAATGTTACACCAGCAGATCTCGAAGATCTTGACACTGTCTGATACGACGAGTCGTTCCATCGCACGACGTCTTGGATATTTGTTTCTTCTTTTTTTTTTTATTTTCTTAACTTTCGATGCTCTTTTTTTTTTTTTTGAAAAACTTTTCACCAAGTCAATGTCACGCTACGTGTTAACCGTTGCAAAATGACGATCATTGTCACCTTGCCAGTGAACACTGCCAGATAATTTGTGATACAGTACGTCATTGCGGTTGGAGCGTGTTTTATCGTCGATGAGGAAATTTTGACGTAACTTTGTAGCTTTTATTTTTTTTTTGTATTCCTCTTTTTTGTTTTTGTTATTTTACATTTAACGATACAATCGATACAGCATTATTGAATGGTAATTTCCGGGCTGCTCGTCGTAACGTATCACAATGGGATAAAGACGAAAATTGACATGGATCCGATTATTATTAATTATTACGCGCGTGCGTATAAAACGTCGTCTGGCGTTAATACAGAGAAAAAGTGAAAGAGGAGGATGACCGTAGGTGGAATAAGCGTAAAATAATTTGTACCAATTACTAGGTGGTATATTATCGCGCGGATGGTTATTACACGGTTTTATTTTGTTATTACAATCGAGCCTTCGTTTCCGATAAACAGTCACGATGATTCTTATCGTAACCGAGTTAATATACGCGGTGCCTACGCATCGCATAGATAGATACGTGATGGACGTTCGGTGGAAATGAACTTGTTGGCTCCTCCGGAGGATTCACCTGAGGCGTCTGCGGGAACTAAAAAAAGAAACAGCCGATACGGAGCTCGTTACCGAAATTTTCAGCAGTAAACGTAGAATTCCAGTACGGTGAAGTCACGTGAGAAAGAATTTCGAACGCACACGCTTGTTTACGTATGCGTGTGTGTGCATATGTATATATATATATATATATATATATTTTATACGAAGATAAAGAGAGAGAGTGAATAAAAGGGAAGACGAGAAAGAAAGAGAGAGAGAGAAAAAAAAGGTGTAACCTTTTGCCAACGTTTTTCTGTTGCAGGGAGAAGAGGCAAAAAATTGAGGACATCAAAAAGAATATCCGAGACGCGATCCTGGTAAGAAATCGAGTGCAGATATTTTTGGAATTGCCAGATTACCCGACACACCCTCCAGCCCTGACCCCTTACCCTGTTTCCTATAAAATCTCATTCGTACAGCACGAATCGTTTTATGGGGTCGATTCACGTAATAGTTCGATGAGTTTCTGGCTGCTACTGAAATCGGCCGTTGAGAGGATCGTCGAGTCACGAGGCGGGAAATTCAAATTTATTTTATCGTCAGGTTAGAATAGCTGCTCCTTTTACTTTCAACCTTTACACGGGACTTTGCATATCTATTGAAAGTCCTCTGAGGCTTTTCGTGTATTTATTTAGTTCTTCGATACCTAATGCTGGGATTAATACCTGCTCCCAGGGGAGACTCGCCTTTATCCACGTAGTCATCACGGCGACGGTATATCTATGTATGGGCTATCCCTCGGCCAGCGCTACGTTTTGCAACGTTTTTCGGAACGCTCGGTGTCTCGTTATTTTGACTTCTGGAACACATTTGTCCCCTCGCTGATGTTCGTGTTTAGATTAGAGAGTTTAGATGTCGTGAACGCAGCCACAACGAACGTCGTTATAAATAGAATTTTTGCAGAATCGTACGACCGGGTTAAGAGCTAATGCGTTTAACCGTTTGTACGTCTTTTTTCTAGTGGCGGCGAGAGGGTATATAAATATTTTTTTTTTTTTAACATTCATTGACAAACATCCCAAGTATCGCGTAGGAGTAGCCTCTGGTGTCCTCGTGGACTATTTATTTTTTGTAAATGGGGAGAAGCTTCTCGTGGGTAATAAATAACGTTGAAAAAAAAAAAGAAAGAAAAAAAGAGATATTCATCACGATTATTAAATCTTTCGTTCACTGTTAATTTCATTGAGGAGACTTTTGGACACGTGCCACTGTCCTGGGTTCGCCTGCCTCTCCTATCTAACGCTCTCTTAGGCTGCCTTTCGAGTATCACCAGTATGCTCCCCCCCCACCTCTGTAACTTCCTTTGCTCTGCTTTCCTGGTTGCTCACTTGTACACCCCCACCCACCCACCCACCCACCCGTGCTTACATACTTTACACGGCTTCCAGCGGCGATGCACGCTGGAAAAGTGGAGGTTAAGCTGGAGGTTAAGTCCGAGCTTAGAGTTTAGATAGAAGAGGTTATGCGGCACCTTGAACGTAGCCGTACACTCTACACTGGATAGATATAAATAGGCACATGTACCCGCAATAAATACTGCTGGCTACACTCGAGTCATCCTATGAGCGAGGATTTAAAAAAAAAAATTCTTTCATTATCCTCTACGGCCGATTTGTCTGACTTCGTTGAGACGTTCTAGCGATTTTTTTTTTCCGCCTTTTCTTTCGAGCGTACGTTCGGAGAAGTATAATTGGGATCGTCGCTCAATTCAGGCGCATCGTGGCGACCTGGTGAAATTTTTGTGCTTTACGTAAATTGAAATTTTTTTTTTTCTTACATTTTTGATCGCGAAATCTTCGTCGTGCCAAGTAATGCGATCTTTCAATCAATTTCTTTGACGAAGGAAAATTTTTTGAGGTTTTAGAATTTTTTTTTTTTTTTTCGGTTTCACAAGTAATTCGATTTCTGGTGCATCCTGAGGTTTATCCTCGTCTAAGGGCGCAGCATCCTCTATCCCGTATACATGGCTCACGTTCGAAATCTTACTTTTTCCCCTCGAATCCTCCATCCTCATCATCGCTACCTTTGCTTCCTCTCGCTGTCTTTTTCCTCCGCTATGCGTGATACCAGTGGCGAATCGATTCCAGACGATAACCAGTGCAATGAGCACCCTAACGCCGCCCGTGACACTGGAGGATCCGGCGAACCAGAGCAGAGTCGACTATATTCTGGACGTCTCGTCTTCCCCGGACTTCGATTATCCCTCGGTGAGTCAGCCATCTGTATGTATTACGTAGTCGGTGCCCGCACACGAGCGACAATGATGGATACTTGTGCCGGAGTATTTCGGGCTGTCCTTTACATTTATATTTTACATTCAAGCTCCTTGCCGTTTACGGGAGGCGTTAACCCCGTGAACAAAAATTATCAATCTCAATCACCCAAAATTGAGCTTACGACACGAAATTCTTCGTGAAATGCATCGATGTTAATTTTATCAAAAAAAAAATTTTCCAATCAAGTAATTTTTTTTTCTCGTAAATTCATTATTGCTCGAGTTACCTGTATTTGTTTTTTTTTTTTCTTTTCGGAATACCGATACAAAATTTTTTTTTTCCGTCTAATCACCAATCAACAGAGTACAAGGACTACGCGCAAATGACTGAGAACCCCTGCGTGGCATGATCAGTGTTTACAGTGTTTACACAGCTAACTTATATGTAGTAGTCGGTGTACCGTATTATATCGCGATATTTCGTAGCGTATCGTGCCGTGACCATGTTACGATATTTGTAGTGATACAATACATACATGGCTATTAGATATTTAGACATGTTACCTCAGTATGGTCATTTTCCTATTGAAATTTAGAAATCAATATATCCCAGTTTCGACTCGTATTCGATATTTCTATTAGTATCAACGTCGTAGGATAATAATAATAGTACGCTGATTTTGGTATATCCCGTAAATCAGATATCGACACTGAAATACGTATGTTTCCGAAAAATTCGTAATTCATCGAAATTTCGTCCAATGCTCGAGCCACAGCCGTACAGAGGAGTATTGCCTAGCCTAGTTTTCGAACGAAACTTCTTAATGGATCTCGAGGGAAAACACGAATGGATCACGGATGGCGTCATCAATTATTTTCGTTTCTTTCGTTACGCCGTAGTCGGGAGACGCCATATTGGAAAGTACGAAAAGTTTTGTCGTTCGTTAACTATCACGACAACGTGGTATCTTTTCATTGAGAATTTTTCTACGCTTTTTTCCCGATCGCGCACGCACGTCTACGTACGCGTTTACGCACAACGTGCCCGGCGTCTACGCACGTAGAATTACTCAGCGACACCTACAATCGTACTTCGTTAGTTCCCAAGTTTGGAGGTCGACGAGGACCTTGAAAATCTATGCTGACAATCAAAGACGTTGGTGTGTGCTTGGGAATTTGATGGATGCCTTTTTTTTAGACTTGAGGTGGCAAATTTTTTTTTTGAAAATTTGTATCGGGTCAACTTTTATTAGAATTTTTTTAAGGATTTTCTTTTAGCTCAGAGCTGCGTTTAAACGCGATTTAGGTTCGTAGAAAAGAAAAAAAAAATTGAAACGACGATTCTCGTCACGAAGATCGATTTCTGTGTACTGAGTATTGAATTTTTATATAAAAATTTCGCTTTGAATGATTCCTAGTGATATTTCGTAAGGGCTATTTATTTCGTTTCATATGGACATGTATTATTTGGGTGGTCGAACCAGTAGGACTAGGAGGCTCGATTATGGCTTCGCGCAAACGAGCAATTCAAATTGGTCGCGCAAACGAAAATACGTCTACTACGTGCCGGTGCGAATCGCGATTTAAAACGTGCGAAGTTTCTTGGCTTCGAGTCCCGGTATTCGCGGCTCTCTAAACGTTTGCCGCACGGACCGTAATGGAGAATGATTATTGGCCCAGGGCATTAATACGGTGATAATGAAAGGTTTAGAAGGAATATTTTTTTTTAAGTACGGCATAGCTAAGCAGCTCGGTAAGGTAAAGGCGGGTTTACCAATCGCGAAGAAATCGCAACTCACGATTGACTCAGACAACGATATATGGACAGCCGCATACGTGAATCTCGATGATGGATGAACGTTGATCTTCCTGCGCGAATTTTCGAAAGCATCTTGACCCACTCTAGGTCTACCTTGAACTTTTTTTTTTAAGATCGGCATCTGTTTTTTTTACTTATTTTCCTTTTATTTTTTGCCCTTTGAGACTTGTAAAAATTTTTTTAAGCAAATTTTTTTTGCGAATTAAAAAATGCGAGTATCGTGGATACGTGTGTCACGAATTTTTTCACTATTCGTCAAATCCTCTTTGGGTGTCGTACATTGATGACGTAACCAGGCGACAAGTGAATTCGCCGAAGATGACGGTTTTTTTTGTATTTTCTTTTCTACTTTTTTTTTTGGAATTTATCCCGTAGAAATTGACCTTTCGCTTCGGATGACTTATCGAGTCACATATGTACATATACTGCGTACCCGTGTAAAATGACCTATGTTTTTCCTTAATTAAAATCAATTAAATCTTTAGCATTTTAAAAATCTCTTATACACACACGTTGCCCGAACTTTATACCTATTGTTCGATTTTTGCAAAAAAAAAAAAAATTGGTCCGAAGGATTTTCAAAATTTTCTCTCTGCTTCCTTTGTCGCCTGTTCTCAATTTCACAAGTACATACGTAGAGTCTTGCAGGTGCTCACATATCAGGAGGCACACGTGTGCTCTCGAGACATTTGCTTCCTCTGCGTGCCCATGTATATAGCACTGTGCTTGTTTACATGTAAATAATAGTTACGAGTTCATATGTTTTATATACAGTACTATGTTTGTACATAGAGACTGGATGTGGCGGTCTATACATACATATATACACACACTGAGTGTAGAGCAGTCAGTCGCATATACGCATTCGTACGACTCACGTGTATTTACAGAGATCCGTAGAAATCGTTTGGGGCTATTACAGTCTCGTACGATCACTCGTAAAGCACGTTTCACAATCCTTTTCTAGGTTATAACCAATTAGCTTCTACCTATTTTCCGTCCTGCATCACATAACGCCGAGCGCATTACACATAGCTCCATGGAATCCTGTACGGGTGGTAACTAACTTCGCGGAGAAACCGTAGTCCATGCAATTTCGTCGGAATTCTAATTTGAACGCTAATTCCACGTCCAGGCGCGTTTTCACATGGCGAACGATGATTCCTCTTCTTCTTTTTTTTTTTCCCGTTTCTCTCCATTTTTTTGCCATTCCCACGAGTCCCTCTTATTGCTCGAATAAATAAAGGATTCCGGAGGTCCGACATCGAATATACGGATGGGGTACCGAATCGATACGATTGATAGAAAATTTTTTTTCTCTTTCTCACTCGCTCGTTGATGTAAATTTTATTTTGGCGCGAATAATTTTGAAAAATTTCCAACGATCGACCGGCGTACGTAAAATTATTCTTAAAGAAGAAATTGCGCGAGAAAATAATACGGCCCGATTTTGCGTCATTCACATGATGGGTTCGTCGCTCAGGCCAGGACTTCTTGCCTATCCGCCTTTATGTTCTCGCTCGACGAAGTGACTATGCCGAGACTCGTACTTGCTCGCGCGATTCAATCTGCGCTCTATATTTGCCTGACCAGTTGCATCCCAGGAATTTTTGGTAGGTCAGCCGCGACCAAGAAGCCTGGACTGGATCTCTTATCGCCCAAGATCCGGGGGATGCTGGATGCTGGCGTCCCAGTACGTTCGGGCGGGTCGATCAGGGATCCTCGAACCTTGGACAGGGTCAGAAAATTTAGTACGGGAGTCATGGATACGATAAGCCTTATCGCGAGCGTGTATCACAAAGACGATTTTTTTGTCAAATTTGAAAAAAAAATTTTTTTCAATTTTCTCTCGTGCATTTTCTTACGAGTCACGAGGCACGATTTCGTTGGAGCCGACGACGGCTTGAGGTCGATCCAAATTCACTCGGGGATCGTCTTCAATTTTGGAAACTCTCCCAACTCGCGGTTACACGTAAGCGCGCCTTGTTCCGCGTGGCAATTATTGCGAGCTCGTTTCTCGCGATTCGCTGCAAAATTCAGTACGAACCGGATCCCCCGTATCTTCTGGCGCGACTTACGAAATTTTCAAAACCGCGACACGTCGAACCTCGAGTTTTTTTTTTTCGATCGAAAAATTTCTTTCGATCGGCTGACACCAGAGATTCTCCGGCCATCCGCTTAATGCTGTATCAGTTGGTCCTACGATTCGCGATTTTTATCGTCGACATATGAACGCACTGACGGCTCGGGGAAACGCGGGTGGGAGCGTAAATAAAAATTAATACTACCGCGGAAGATGCTCTGTCTTTTTTGGGTCCAAAAAAAAAAAGAACGAAGGAGAGACACGCGTGTTCGCCCGAAGACAAAAGAATTGCCAGAGATTTCTACGAGGTTAAAACTCAGCTTTTGACCTTAACCTTCGCCCACCTAATTTCCGCCCACTTCGTTCTCGCGAGAATCGCCTGCAGTGCGATGCCCAAGTGAGAGGGAGGAAGTGGGGTGGATGGGGGGGGGGGGTATATTATATTACGGAAACAGCAAAATACACTGTGGCATCGTCACGCTACAGAGTCTTTTACTTGGTACTAGTGCCGATGTGCAATTCGGTTAATATATATATATGTATAAATAATACGTAATTCACACTTGTACAAAATATACTGTCTAGGTTATAACGTATATATGCAGAAATAGACATTGCATAAATTATAGTCACGATATTGACCATACCCGATACATCGCTCTGCCGCATAGGAGTAATAAGCGCGTAGGCTGCACCGTAAATTCCTGAAAACTATCGGAAACGTTAAATTCTTCGCATTCCGGCGTAACGATAAGCGCAACGCATTAACGAGACATTTATTTATTCGCCGTTACAAGCTTTTTTTTTTTACGGCAACCCCTACCGTCGGCGTCTGGATTGATAATTCGTCTGATATTACGGAGCGAGGGGAACGACGCCGACGGAAACTTTTGACTATTCCGAAAAATCGTGAAAGCGCTTCGCCAAATTACTGCGCTTACAGGTATTCTCCCCCGTGGCTGGTAACGTTTATTTCGGTCGATCGCCCATATGGCGGTAACGAAAACGTGACGGTGACAATTCGTAATATATATATATATATATATATATATATATATATATATATATATATATATATTTTGTTTATATATT
>JARQSW010000766.1:313856-332351 GCA_030142375.1 Calameuta pallipes | reverse complement strand
CTCCCACTCGTGCTCAAAACATCATCCTCGCTAGAAAAATCCAATTTTCCCCCCTAGTTGCACAATATACTATTCTCGACCAACGGCAAAATCGTGCCGCTGGAGCAGATGCGAGCGAGCAAGTGAACTTTTACAAGACTCAGCGGTATAACAACGGGGCTTATTTCATTTGCCAAGAAATATGAGACCGCGCACCCGGCGCTGCATTAATGCATCACGAAATTCGCCAGGGTACGAAAAAGCCCGAAAGGTATCATCGGTGTCGTTCGTGTGCGACTTCAGAATCTAATACTACCAATATACAGTGACTGTACGAAGAAATTTTTTAACCCTTTTTCTCCCTCGACTAAGTTGCTGGTAGTTTGGGGCGGGACCCCCCCTACTTTTGAATTCCAGTGTATTTTTATCCCACCAATGATTATCCGGTACTGACATAACGAATGACGTAGGTCCAAGTAGCTTTATATCTCACACAAGCAATATCGTATAACCAAGGTGCAAACGGGAGTTTCACTCCGACATGAAGTAAGAGCTTACACGCTTGTAAGGAGCATTCATAAAATATGTTTTACTCCCTATAAATTGATAGCTCTGCTTTGATGTACGACGGGATTAAAAACGAGTGCTCGGTGCATTACCGGTTGGCCATAGGGCGTTCGCAGTGGATGCTGGGTAGATGGTACATACAGTCGCGGTAACTCGTGAAACGGTAGGTAGGGTTAAAACTACTGTATACGATATCTGTATTCGTATGGGGGTTATGGAGGAACGCGAACCTGGTATACACGAGTTCCAGGTTGAGGTTATGTTACACGAGGGGGACTGTCGAGTAAGGGAAAGCAGGGCGAGAAGGCTAGGCACGTATTATTTATTGGATTCCCTGGGTATATGAAATCTTTCTCTTATTTCTTTTTCTTTAAACGATAATAATAATAACATTGATAACCTCATGCCAGGCGGACGGGCATTACCATAAATTTGAATGTCCGCGCTGGCGCGCGCGCGCGCGATCACGTCCGGCTCTTCTGGCCCTCCCGCCCCGTGACGCATTTCCCCTTCTTTCCCTTTATGGCTTATTTTATGGCAAAGACTCAATTTGGCCCGGCAGTTGGTATTCCCACTGACTAATATACCGGGAACACCACGTGGGTGATGCATCATACGGCACAAGAGCTACGGGACGCGCTGGTCCAGCGCGACCAGCACGCTTCGTCTTCTCCGTGGGATACCCTCGCTAACTTACGCCAGATTACAAACGGTATTTCATCGTCCGAACGTCCGCCATCTTTAACCGACAACCTTAGACCGTCTCCGCACCTACCCTTGCCCTTGGCTCTTTTCTTCGGGGTCTACCCGAGGCTGGTTTAGTAGAGTCTTCGGATGATCTCTGAGGTCAGTCCCTGTCCTCGCGTAGGCTGATAGCGAGGTGGGATCGATCTTTATATCAGCTGGATCAACCTCTTTAACGTGATCTGGACCTGGACCCAGGTCCGGAGAGAGAGAGAGAGAGAGAGAGTGCGTTTTATTAACACGCACTTGTCGGTATCCAGCTGGTTGGGCTGTCACGGTAAAACAAACACTAAAGTTCGACGGGGGTCCCACTGGGGTTGATACCCAATGGGACTTCCTAGCTGGAGGAACAGGGCCTGGTGGCCCCTTAAGGGCGTAGGCTCTTTCGCCCCCCTGAGGTGGTCGCCGGACGTTGTCTAGGAGTTAAGGCCCCGCGAGAGACTCAACGTGGAGGAACCGCTGAAGAGGACCCTGGAACGTTGGTTACGATGAAACAAACGGGACTCACGCTGCGCTGGAATGCCGTGTTATACTTGGATATGATCCTTGACCAGCGACACCACGTCCCGCTGCCAGGATCTTGTCTCCTGATGGGATATGGACTGTACCATATTCTTACGACTGGTTCTAGATGTATTCTGGCACTTGGTGTCAGACTGGACTGTCGATATTATTTTTATTACCAATTTGGGTCCTATGGGTCCTGGCACCGTGGGTCTGATCGGACCTGTTCCAGTGAGTACGATAGAAGCATGGCGCTTTAAAGGTCGGCTGGTCCAGGTGTCGATGACGTATACGGATGCTGGGACTACCGAGAGGGCACGAAAAATAATCCAATAATTAAAATAATCTGGAGTACAAAATGCCGTGTAGATAAGCGACACGTGAATAGGAATGGGCACTGGCTACACTATACTTATCAGGCAGTAAAGATGTTTACAGCGCGCTGCAGCGCCCGCTATCACTATCACTCTAAAAGAACGAAAGCACTCTAATTGATTTGTGGCTCCGGCACTTATCATCGCTCGTAACTTAAATTAAATTACTCTCGATCTTCTCCGTGGCTCGTCGAAAACTTACTTTGCTGACCTTACGCGCAATGTCGTAGACATGTGGCGTAAAACGTGCAAAACAGTGACGACGACTGTTCTATATTAAGAAGCAGATATCGTTTCTGCGTTAAAGTAATTTGTTGGATATATTTTGAAAAGGAAAAAAAATTAAAAAAAATTTTTTTTAATTTTCTATCAAGCATTTCGAGACTGTACCTTTATTGACTTTTGCTTCCAATTGGACCTGTCGATTGGTCACTCGTGCTTGTCAATCTTCTTAATCCTTCCTAATGCGTCTTGATCGTTCGGTACCCTCACAGCATCCGGCTGATCTTCTCTCTCGCTCCCTTATCACACTTTCTCTAGCGCACTGTGTAATTACTAATAATTTGCCAATTGTCATTTCTGATCAATACACTAAGCTTGGAGGATTAGTCCTGGGTAGGTCTATACCGTTACACAGGATTTCCCATTGACGTGTCCTAAGGACCTTCTGTCTAGACAAATACATCTTGCGATAATCTACCCTGGGACGAGATCAGCTACGAAACGTCAGTTTCGGCAGGACTACGTAGTCCTCTGGGACCGTAGAACCGGCTCCAGGATATCTTATCGGGAGGTTAGCAGAGCTGCTCCTCGTAGTTTCTCGATTGGGTTGCACCTTTATTTTATTTTATTTTTTTTCGAAAATCCGTGATTTAAGGTTGTCCCTTGGATACTAGGTGTTCCGAAGGTGGGCTCCCACGCCCAGTGTCGCCGAATGGACCGACCGATGGGTCCATTGCGTCTGCGTCTACAGGCTCTGTGGACATTCATCCTGAAAATGAGTCTGACAAGGGGAAAAACAAAGGATCGTTTAAGTGCAGGGTGGTAAACCCAGCAGGGGTAACTAGTTAGTCACGGCTCATGGAATTAGTCTCTAGACTTCGTTAAGTGAATGACGTTCTGGTACGGCTTATTTATTTTTTTTTTTTTTTAGTTACTGTCTGTATACAACTCAAAACGGTATTCAAATTTGAATTTTCAGTCCTAGATACTCGGTACAATATTTTTCTATGGTACATTCTCAAGATGAGAAACGAGCATTTAAATTTGACTCATCCAATGATCAAAGGATTCGTGTTAGTTTCTCGGCTCATTAACGCCAGAGTGAAACGAGTCTTTGGGGACATTTCGAAAGGACCTGGCAAGATTTTTCGGAGTCATTAAATCATCAGATCGGCAGACACCGTGAGAGCGGTATTCCCGCAGTCTTTGTCCCGTTCATTCACGCGATCCTTTCATTGATGCTGGAGACGCTCGAGAGCCAGAAGAGCCGAAAGAAACTATGCAGGACACAAGTCAAGAGGAAGGATGGCGTAACGAAGGTGGTCCCCGAATAAATATCGCCATTTAGTTACACACGTGAGATTCGGTCAAAAAGTATCCTTGATCCTGCCGAGTTTTCGGGTAAAAGGAAGACGAGGATTCCAACGAGAAGGGAAAGATATGCGTGGAGTGCAGGAGGATTTAAGGTGGACAGGACGTTCCAAAGATATCAGAATCACACCTGAGCATATACCTTTGTCCCGAAATATGCCGCTGAAGGACCTTGCGAGCTAATAAAAATTGTCAGAGGACCAGGTCAAAACCTCTAGGGAAATGAGGACCAGGAGCGAACAGTCCACGGAACCGTGGTCGGAATAGCCGGAAAACAACAGAGGATCCTCAGAAGGATTCCAGAGGTTCCACCTGAGATATATGTACGTGCCCGTTGGGTCCTACGAACGGGAGTACGGGCCAGGACGTTCCAAGGATGTCGTCCCGACACCTGGACCGCGGCTTTGGATCTTTGTCGAATCGCCGGCAGTGCGTTACGTCATCGCTGTTACGACGAGCGATTTATCACACGCGGGATGTGGAGGCGCGTCGGACGAACTGTGGGACGCACCGTAGAAAGCGTCATTATTTCAGAATAATCTAAAACCGATGGTGATTAGTGGAGGCGGCGTCACCTGCGTGAAAGCTCGTTTATATCGTAACCGTAACCATACAGTTCGTAGCGTCCCGGCTAATTTCAACTATCCATCACTCATCACGCTTCGCGTACCATCGGCTCGACGTTGTGTCGGCTGGTCGCTTCGTGGGTACTTCTCGACGAGACTTCCGCCCGTGGAAGTCACTGGGACTGGTTCGTCTGAACTCCGTATGGAATTGTATGGGACGCATAGAGAAGAGCATGATATATTGAAAAAAGAAAAAATTGTAGGTACGAACTTCCGGTCAAGGTAGGGACGAAGGGAGTAGAAGCAGAGACTGATCTTAGATTGAGAAAAAAAAGATAAGATCGAGGACAGGGGAGGCTGGATGATGTCTCCGGTATCAGAGAGGCTCCTGCTCCCCCGGCTGGTACCCGGTATTGGGATTGGCTCATAGAGCAGGTATGGACGTCAGGAAGGTTTCACTGGAAATGGATGTTAATTATTTGGCGACGGTCAAGGATGGCTGGTTGGCCTTCTTCACGGGACGTCTGGTTCACACAGCAGTTTGGACCCTGGCACCGGTGGAGGCCTCGTGCCAAAATGCGATATTTCACTAGACTTGCCCCTAAGAAGCGTGTAATATAGGCCTAGTGATTTGTTTCTTCCCTACGAGGGAGGTTGACCGGTCGCAACTGAAATATCACCGGATGCTGGGGGTTGTCCTCGTGGATGGCGTCGGGATCTCGTAGGTGCTCGTATAGAGTCCCGTAGCAGTGAGGTCCAGTTTCAAATCGAGGACCCGTGATATAGTGAACGAGTTGGACCCAGCATCCACATGGACCCTTTTCATCTTAAGAGGAAAAACGTTCTAGGACCCCCCCCCCCTCCCACCCCAGATCTGTAAATCTCCCTAGATAAGACATCACCAATATCACGATAAGGCCCATTCATCAGGAGTTCACGATAGTCGGACCAATCTGTATGACAGACGTTTTGCATCGCTCGTGGATTCGCGGTGGTCCAGTGCGTTGCTCGTGCAATTTATTAGCCATTATCTGAGACAATGCGGCTACCTGGGCGCCAAACGCGTACAGGTTAAGGCACGCCGAGACGCGACGGAGTAGGTTAGGTTGGGTCGTAAGAAAAAAATAAAAAAAAAGAGGAGGAAGATCGGGTGTTCCTCACGGATGAGGAGGATGAGGTTAAGACAGGACCAGTGGGTCCGGGGACTGCCTGAAATTCTGCGCTGACCAAGTGGTATAGGTGGACCCAGAGAGAAGGAGCATGCACCTCCGGTCCTTCGATGGGAGGAAGAAGTGGAAGAAAAAGTCGCCTAATTGATGCTTCGTCTTTGTTTTGGTTAATTCCAACATGGTTCGGCCATTAAAACGTCCCGCTGTATCGGCGGGCCCGATCTCCGGTGCGAGATAAATGATGACACCCGCTCCAGGGGTACCGTACTTACCTACACCGGGCCAGGACCGTCGCTATACGCACACCGCTCCCATGCCAGGCTCTCTCGGAGTCCTCGGCTAGGACATTCAGGACCCCCCCGTTCTCCCTCGGCGTTGTCCTCTCGCGCCACGCACCGGCCCTGACAAACGACGCTTACGTTTCTTATAGGCCTCTACGTATTGCCTCTTCTCTTCTGAACCAAGTCGACCCAACTTGGTACTCATCTTGGGTCTAGCCATTTCACACTAGGCCTATCGCAATGACTCGGACCCACTGGGTCCTTCGCGATTCCCGACCCTGACCATGGGACCCACTCTGAGCTGCTCCTTTCGTTTCTCTATGTCGCCTGGTAGGTACAGCCCACTGGGAATAAGGTTAAGCGACCAGCCACGCCACCTATAGATATCATATCGGAGAGGACAGCGCGGAGGAGTGTATAAATTTGTAAAGCCAGGAGCTTGGCCACTCAACGACGAGTGGCATTAACGGCCCGGCAATCGCCACTAAAACACTAAAGTATTAATGTAAAACACATTCTGATAGAGATACGCCCCTGGTATATCTCGCGTACCCCGTATACCTACGTGTCATTGGGTTTGTGTCGTTACGCAGGGACCCCGATACCTCACTGAGAATTCGTCGAAAGGCTAAAAGCACCTCTTCTCCTTCTTATTACCGACACTCGTGCTCGAATCCTATACTCTTTTACATACGTACGAAGATTCTCAGCTGGACCATACTCTCGAATCTCTCAAGAAGATTTCACCGGAGTAGAAAGGAAAGTGTATTATTTTTTTTTAAACTAACTTTCATGTCCATCACCTTCTCAGCCGCTAAGTGACCAATTTTTTATACAATTGTTTCACTCCTGTAGATCCTTTAAGGATGCTGCTACAGATTTATCACCCAATTTCTTATGTTACCCGTGTAAAGGTAAAACGCTCTAAATCTCGCTTGGACCATCCCTTGAATTTTTTTTTTTTAGCAAATCCCACTTGTCAGCCATGGTAGTTAGCCTTAAGCTGCTAAAAGTCAGGGTGTACCTATGGGCTATCTCTAACAAGCGACAAAGGAAGATTTGACCAAGAGCTTATCTGCGATTCGAGGTGTGCTCTCGAGGGAGCCATGTTGGCTCAGGTGCCAATGGGGACCTTGTTTGTAGCCAGGGTGGAAGAGGAAGCACTACCTAGTCGTATAATCACTGGCCAATGAGGGAGCAGTTCTTGGCCTCGCACACCACTGCGCACTCTGCCATTAAATCTTCCAGTTCTTGCACTGGGAAACACTTGCCCTGCTACGGCGGCCATTCTCGAAACCACTGTAACGTCACCTCCAGCCAGCCTTACGCCAGTGCCCCAGGTGATATCCGTACAAACTCGAGTATCCCAGGTACAAAGTATCCCCGACGCTTCCTCGTGGAAAAAAAAAAAAAAAAACAGAAATTGCAACTCCTCGTTAATCTTCGATAGCCAAGCAAAGTCCCTTACACGAGTAACGTACGATAATACTCAAGGAGGTCCGATATCAATTGTTCATCCCGTTCGAATTTATCCCACGACATGAAAAAAGCGTGCCGACGGCGTTTCGGTAGACCCGGGTGAATACTCTCGTAACTCTAGATAAGACATTCTCTTAGGAAGACGCGTTAAATAAATATTTTCTCAGATAACCCAGCGTCGGCACCGAGGCAATGTGGGGTATTTCTTAGAGAGTCGCGGACTCGTCCACTTCCCCCCTTTCTCTCTCTCTCTCTCTCTCTCTCTCTCTCTCTCTCTCTCTCTCTCTCTCTCTCTCTCTGACTCCCGATGCATTATGGGAAACTGGTACACACACAGAATTCACGCTTAGTATCGGTACCAACGTGAAGTAAGTCAGTTCGTTTGATTCGTATGGTAAAGCCAACTTCAGACGGTGTAATTTACTGGAATAATTATCTACGTATAAGACAATATCCTAATCGATCGTCCGTGCACGCATGGCTGCGATCGAATTTAGAAAACGAAATTCCGTCGGCATGCGTATACAGTAGCTGCATAATTAACGTCCATTACGGGAATGGTTCGGCTGGAGAAGCATTCACGTGACTACTATGGCTACATTCCGCACTATCTTTGGAAAAGCAAAAGGATTGGGCCGAAGGGCGAACAGGACGGCGGTCTCGAGAGGAAGCGTTTAATTAAATTAACGCTTAGAGAGATTAACGGAGGTGCGAGGAGAAGATCCGAGATGCATAATGAGTAGTCGTGTGACCTCGGTCCTCCTCGGCTCCTTTTGGGTGGTCCAAAGAGAGGCTGTCGCTGGTCCATTCGGCTCGTTACCAGACCCGGCGACACATTTTATTGCCAGCTTTTCTCTCGATGATTACTTAGTGCTTTACGAGGCCGATATAAAATCGGATGAATTTTACCGACCGAGTAGGGATCTGTAATTGCGAAAATCGGCTGTCGGTATAGGCAGTGTCGAATATTTGGGTCTCTACCGAGCACCGATGATCTTCCGCTTTTGGGGTCGGACTTTGTTGCACGGGATCGAAAGTGATACCTGCTGGTAGGATTGGACGGGCGAGAAATTCAAATTTACCAAATGCAAATTGACGTGAGAATATTCGACCGGTTTTACTATCGGATCGTTCGATTTGGTTAATCGAAATTCCTGGTGATTTGGCTGCGATGCTAGCCGAATCGTCTTCTCGGACTCGGATCTGGGCCGGTTTAAAGGCGGTCGAGACTCTGGCTCGATCGGCGTTGCCGGATTTTAAAAAGAGGGACTGCGGTGATAAAAGGCCAGATTTCCACTGAGATAGCGCGTAATTAAATTCAAGCTGATTTTATTACCGGCCGTGGGTCTTGTTTAGGCGGGTTTTTATATCCCGAAACAAATTCTGTACCTGCTCGATAGCACCGGGATGAGCATTATAAGTCGATTCTACGTTCTTTAACGTTTTACCACTGTATTTCACTTTTACGTCGCGAGTCCGGACGTTTCGGTCGCTCGATCTTGTGTCGTGTTGAAAACCCACCGAATCGATTTCTGACCTTGACCGCGACGGAAGCCGAACAGGTGACTTTCTCGAGGTAAAAAATTTAACTACGCGAGTCAAGTCGCGACTGCCAAAAATTAACCCGATGGTCCCATCAGTCTTCGTACCGTCTACCGTAAAACCGTACCGTACAAAATAAATAAGTCCCAAGTAATTCCCAATTCCATAAAAGCGTCGCTAAAAAAAGGAAAACTTAAAAATCGTATCACGCGCCTCAAAATGATTAGGGCAAGAGCGCATGCGCGATTAACGAAACGCTCGACAAGGAATCCCAAAAAGGAGACCTCGAGGAACCAGTCCGTCGCAAGTACTTGACTTTTGCCAGAACGACCAGTGGTACCAACGTAAAAGTACAGACCGAAAACGGAATATGGATAAGCGAAAATGGCCAAGCGCCATTAATAAGGCATTAGGCGTTTTGTACTGCATTGTCCCGAGCCGTAATAAAACACCTAGTACATAAACAGCAGCAAATCCGGAATGATTAGATATTCCCATCGAGGTGTCTAACGTGAGTCACTCGTCGGTCTAGTCCAGGCACTTGTGACTCTAGGACGTCGCGGCGCGAGCGTCGTGTACGTCGGCGTCGGCCGTCGGCAGGTGCATCCAAATGAAAGGACAAAAGCGTGCACGAAGCGTGCAGCCTTTAGCCACCCGCACACTTGGCACGTGGCTTCTCATCCTGTCACGTACATTCGAAGAGACATCATCTTCTCCTTTATGTTAAATCCAAACAGCCTCCCACCCTCAAGCCGCCTCCTCATTGTCCCGGTACGCGCGATACTACGTATTCCTACTAAATAGCTGGAAGGGCGCGCAGCACTGTTCTTGCGACGCCACTTAGCGGCGACAACCGACGACCCATTCACAGCGATGCATACAGAACGTATGATAATACTGGAGGCCCTTTCATTATCCGCAACGGATACTTCCTGATGATGATCACAGCCGTCGGAGACATCTGGGAATCATTATGACGGATGACGTCCGACTTGGTCGCCGGGTGACTTTTAATTGGATGACTAATGTCCTGAGGTGCTGACTGAGAATCGTCCATCGGTCTGGTTGATCCTCCTGGCGATCGGATCGGCTGGATCGTTTTAAAGATCGGTACGACCAGGAACCGAAAGATCGCTCGGAGTATCGTGAAGGAGCTCAGGAGTGGAGGTGCGGTTGCCCTTGATTCATTCAGACCCTTTTTATCTTGGAATTCGTCCCGGAAAGGACGTTTGATTTCTTGGAAGAGAGAAGGGGTCCAGCTCGTTCTCTCTTGTAAGGTTAGCTGGGACTACTAAGGTGCTGATAGTGAAGGTTCGAGGGGCCAGACGCATCAATGGGCCCCATTCAGCTTTGTCCGATTCTATCAGCAGTGGTTTTGGGACCAGGACATCGATCTTGGTCCCCGTAATTATTTCCAAGATGGAGACCCATCCAAAGGCCTCTAGCCCTGTTACCTTCTTATCCAACGGCATAGGCCGGTTTGGGTCTACGATCTTCGTTCTCAATGAACTACCATTGTTCTCTTGGACCCAATGGAATACGTGTATCCCTCTCGGACCTGGTCTCCACTACCTACGGTACCGTCAAGATACTCCATTTAGGATATCGAGTAAGATTAAAAAAAATTTTTTATAAAAATTTTATCGTTTTTTTTATCATAGAAACAAATCATGGATCATCAGACCCATGAATTGCCCAGTAAATCGATCTTATGGGGATCAGTCTTTATACGAGCACGGGCCAGAAATGTCTATCAGCGTGGGTGGTCCTTTCGGACTTGAAGCTATGCGTATTACAGATATCCATCACTGCCCATCGACATTCGAGTCTCGGCAGCTCTAATGTCATTTGTGTACCAACCCGTCTATCCCGTTCGGTACTTACCGGTCCCATCCAGCATCCCGAAACTGCTCCATTCGCCGTTCGCGGCACGGGACGATTAATAATGCATTCGTTGGAAAAAGTAGACGGACGAGCGCCAGTGCGGACAATCGAATGTAATTCCCAGTGAAATTCTCAAGATTCGCCGTATTGGAAACGAAGCTTACCAGCCCACCAGCTACAATTCCTATGCCGATCATGACGCGACGGTATTCGGTATCCCGGCCAAAGTCCATCTAGACGGAATTCCCTACCGGACAGGTAAAAGACGTACGACATCCTCTCACCTGCTACGAGCAGAACCAGCAATAAAAACACCATAGTAGGTAAAGGTAGACCAAGAGTCCATTTAATTATCGAACTTGGTACAGACCGATATCTAAAACCCATCGTCCAGTATATCTGTACAGTGCATTGGCATCGGCCTCGGATAAATACGCCGTTCGGAGGCTGCTGGTAAGTGGAAGAAGGAAACGAAATAAGTATGGGAGACCAAGAGAGAGAGAGAGAGAGAGAGAATACGAAAAGAGAAGAGAGTGAGGAACGACGACGTTTCGACCGATGATGGAACGTACTATCGTACGAGGTGCAGGACCGTAGGCATACCAGGAGTTTTGAGGGGGTCTTGGCAGGGGGTGGTGACAGCGGCTTGGGACCGCGGGGGGCCTCCGAGAGGAACCAGGAATTTAACCACGAATGGCCACGCAACAGCGAGAGCCGTCACTTCCAGCGAGCCCGAGCATCCATTACCTCCTGGTGCCCTGCCAACCACCACACCACCACTCGTATCTTATATTAATATATTATTTACCTTGGCCGCACTCGCGCATAAGGGTACCGAGTGGATAAGAATGGCCCTCGTCACATACCAATCATTGTTTTCATTATTTATCAGTGGAATTCAAAGCGTCCGACTTTTCTCTCCTAGCCACTCAGCAGGTACCACTCTCGCTGAACTCATCCGATCGTTACCCCCTTGACTATGGACTCTGATGTGGCCCGGGTCCATTTCGCCATCATAATTAGCCCACAGATTTTTTTTCTACGCCTTGACGTATACCCATATACCCGGACCATGGTCTCCTCGTTCTGGCACCCCATGAAACCACCCCTAAACGCAATTAATGTCCTGTCGCACTTCGCCTGGTCTCTCCAGTCAGCGTTGCACGCAAGACCCACGGTACGTAGGCTTAGTCGTATAACCATGGTGGTGGGTACGCACGTTACGGTGATACGACGGGGTTTATGGTATCGCGCACAGTCCTGGCCATACGGGGCTATGGTCCCTCTCGTACCATGGCGTATTCATTTCCATGGCAGCCTCGTAAAGCTGACTTAATTTAATGTACCTACCTACCTACCTACAGTCCGTTCTCCCTTGGTCAGTAATAAAATCATAACAGAGTCCGGCTTATCTAGGAACACGTCAATAATACATACGGTGTATAAGGCTAGCCGGAAAGGGATCGTTCGCGCTCGAGGATCGATTATTGATTCGAGGATCGATTTGGAGGTTGGCGATTTTTTTGGAAAATTTTTTTTCATCATTCAGAGAATCGATGTTAGAAACGTTTTAAGGCTCGCGTTGTCTCTTCGATAGGTAGAATAATCGACGTACACGCTTATCGATACTTCAATTCGATATGTTCAGTATTTATCCCACGCTGCGCCACGGGCAGCGAAACACGCATGAATGTGATTCATTCATCCCTGGCGCCTGGTTCTTCGGTTGGGTCCATTCACACCGAGGCACGCGATGTACCTTGCGCAGCATCACTCTCCAGGCTACGCCGAGGTGCCAATGTCTGCCTATTAATTCTAACACTAGGCAGGCAGGTAGCCAGCTTGATAGGTCCGTTTACCAAGGTCGATAACTCTAAGTCAATCGATCCTCGCAGAACGCAGACAATGCTGTTTCATTAGCGACCCATAATGTCATTTGTGAATTATGAGTGGAGAGCACGTGGTACAGAGTTTACACGGTTCGGATAGCACCAGTGACAACTGACAGCTGTCACTCGATTAATTCTCATCCGCCACTGATAATGCTCGTAGACCAAAAAAATTTTGAACAAAATCATAAATTTAATGAACGAAAAAAAAAAATGAAAAAATTTCATGATTTTCAAATTTCGTCTATACCACCAGCGAGTGCGAGAGAGACAGTCTTATCGACGTTCAAATGCATAAGACAAGGACAGACATACTGCTCGTCCGAATAAACGAGTGTAACCCTTTCGTTGAATTAGAAATAATTTTTAATCCTATTCCCCTATCTGCTGTACATCCTACGGTAACTACAGTGTGTCCCGATGTGTTTAATAAGGGAAGGAAGTTGGAAATGTAAAATTGTCGAAATTGCACGTTTAACCCGACTCGTCTCTCCAGAGAATAACAACGGAGTTTAATAAAGGGTTGAGTCGTAGTACGTACAAGGCGGGATGCAGGTGAAATGACGGCTGGATACAAGTCCTAGGGAAAAACGCGGACGCATCCGAGTTCTCAGGCAGATATGCACCCGGGTTAATGTACCGGGTGGAACTGTATTCACGTAGCAAGAGGTACCCGACAACCCACCCTTCAGCGTACGAAGATACGTAGTTAGGTATCTACGTACGTCGGTAAAGGAACGAGGTCCCGCAGGGAGAGCAGCTATCCTTTTTCTCAACTCCTACGCGCACACGGCTGTCCCTAATGTCTAATGAATGGGGCCCAATAAATTCATAAGCCGGCCAAAACATGCCCGCGAGATGCAGAACACGCCGCTGTTCTGCGTTGCACATTAACCGAACGGACCTGCATTATACGCGTATGGCATACGCCATAAGCATACGGATAGCTATAGGTAGATAAGATACGTAACAAAGTCCCTGATGCATATTGGGCCTTAAAAATATACAAGGCCCAATTCTTCGTTGAAAAAAAAAAATGTAAACCTTCTCCCACTGTCCGTACGATGTACGTGAAAAAATGTATAATTCGAAAATTTGAATTTCCCGCCACTTTAACAGGGCCATGCTTTCTATGGTAGTTCGTGTCTTTGGACGTCGTACGAAGTTTCTTCCCGCAGACGAAGGATCTTCGACGAGCATTCTCGGTGACACGGGACCGGAAGTTCCTTCGACCGTAACCGGAACCGCGGAAAGAGAGCAGCGCGTGGCAACTTTGTTATTTAAGTTTACTGCGCGAGACGGGACGACGATACGAGCTCGTAAAGAAACTTTTACACTTTGCGCATATTAAACTAACGCGGCGCATAGCGGTCGGGCCGGAGGACTTGAAACTTGCTGGGATAAACAATACAAGTCCTTTACGAGAAAAGGAGAGGGGGGGAAAGGGGGGGTTAAAACTCGGAAGATTTTCGAAAGCAGCCAGCACGGCTGGTTAAAACGCCAGGTTCTTCCACCCTTCGAAACGGCTGAGAGCTACCCTTATACAGTACTGCCAATCCCCCCCTATACATACATATACATTAGTGAAGTAGCATCCGCACGAACAGGGCGTTACAAAAGTTTCGTACTTGTACAAACTGTAGCTACTCCTTTTCGAGGAGACGAACGTGAAATCGCGCGGTACAGCGTAGCGAGAGTTTGGTGCGAGTTTTCAAGGGACGACGGAAAAGAGAGGTGAGTACCAGGATGGGTATACACGGCTGGAAGAAAAAGACATTTCCTGGTAGGCAAAGTCATATGGATTCTTGACCCTGGGATGGTGGAAAAAGCGAAGGGTAGTTTTCACGAAAAACTATCGCGAAGCGTCGTTGGTCCAAGTTTAAGATAAATATCGGGGCTGGTCTCTTTGGCGGCTGAAGTGGATTTCGTCGAGACGAAAAGGTTCCACGTGGCTCGCAGAGACCGTAAAGGCGAATCCACATGGATCGGTTTACGCCCCTTGCAATTTATCGTTATTACCAGTGACCAGCATGAATATCTTTCGGAGCCGGCTTATATGAGCCAATCGGAGTCGCGATCTGTCTTTTGGCTCTGGACTGCTGGCTACACTGACTAACCCATAGGGAATCTTGAACGGCAGCGCATTAACGCTCGAGTTACGCGCTGCGCGCTCCTATCTACATCGGAATAATTATTGCGCCGCTAACGTAAACGATCCTGAGCGCACAGGCTGCTCCTTCGTGTCTATAAATTATCATCGTAGTTGGATCGTAACGAAGGTGCGATCGGGGTAGGACGCGAGTACGGCGAGTAGGACGCGAATATGAATGCGCATGCAGAAGGAGGGTTGAGTTAGGTTTGGTTAGGTTGGTAACGCGATGCCCTCGGTCGAGATGCAAAGATCGTCGGGGGTAGATTTTCTGGGCCTCGTAAATGCTTTTTTTCGAGAATATTAACTTCGGCATGGATTATACGGGGCCTTACGGTAACCTGGTAATAATTGGCTAACTTTTTATTTATTCACCAAGTCGCTTCGGCTTCCCGGACGAGCGCGGGATCAATTATACTTTTTACGCAATGCATCGTACGTTAATACGCGTGAGAGAATCGATCGAAAAATGAGGACCCACCCGTTGGATTAAATTTGCCAATTTTCGAATGTAATTTCATGGCTTCGTTCCAAATAGCGTGTATACGGTAGAGATTCATCCGGCACTTTGGCACCCGTGGAATTTCCATGGGAAAATTCATTAGCGATATCGTTCCACGAATTTCCCTGAGATTTCAATAATTGCGCCTGACACCGATAAAATAATCTCCGTGACGTAATCGATATCTATCACAGAAAAATTTTCAATAAATTCAATAATTATTTTTAACCCCCCCTGTATATAACATTTTATCAAACTATCATCGTACCGTACAAAAAATGTAGTTCGCAGCGCGAGCGCCAAGTGGAAGATGGCAGCACCGTATTGCCCGTCGAATTAAAAGTAGGAAGAGTGGGAAATAAAGAGTGAGAGAGTGGCAGGGTGGTGGTGGTAAGGATCCGAGAGAGAGAGAGAGGAAAAATAAAAGAGGATCAACGAACCCATAGTAAGAGGGAATCAGGAGAAAAGAGTAGGACGAGAATGGAAGCGAGGGGAGGATAAACAAAGGAGGGACGGAGAGTTTAATCTCCAGTGAGTCGCCGAGAGGGCGTGAGTATCGAAGGGAGGACCTAGAGAGGATGGTAAAAGAGAGCGAGAGAGAGAGGAAGATTGATACTAAAATACAAGAGTAAGAGACGGAGCGACAAGTCCGCTCAGATGGAAGAGGAGAGAGGATCTGAGGGCCGGGAGGGGAGGCTGAGTCTGTACCTGCGTCTGTGATAGTGGATATCGGTGGGGATGACTCGACACATTTAATGATTCCATGGAAATAATGAAACATGACTAGGTATCAGAAAGAGGCGGTACCACGGCCACGTTTTATACATAGTAATAAGATCGCGGGAGGAGGTACTAATGAGGTTGCAGAGAGAAAGGAGGTTGTGCTCTGGACCAAGGATCATCAGCAGGGATTGGTCGTAGGCCCGACCGCGGCTGAACCTGGCTGGACGATTGGTGGCCGGCCCTGGATGCACCAGGTGAGAAAAAGCCAGGAGAACGGCCACGGACTGTGTCGTGTCTTTCGTACAGGACTTGAGGAACGAGGGAGCCGAGGTTGGGCCCCTCTTTGGTAATCACAGCGGCCATCCTCTTCATCTTGGGGCCCAACTGAATCGGTAGGCTCTATATATGTGTGTATATATATATATACCACGACTCGACCGCCATCGTCTTCCTCCGGAAGATAAGCTTGTCTATTTGGTACATTACTATGGTTCTGTATGTAGGACTGGTATTCCGGATGATTTATTATGGAGAATTTTATTATTTTTTTTGTTTATGTAAAACAATATTTTGTTACGGTTTTTTGCACCGGGAAATAATCCTGTATCGTATCCGTGCTATGGAAACGTAATTATCGGTAATCAGCTTTTGATAATTATACAGCTACAGTGTTTCGCTCTGTGATTATGCATCCTGTTATAATTGATAATGCATTGCTATGCACTTTGATGCAGTTTGATGCACTTTGTATAGGCTACACTTTGATTTCGTTGCGTCTCACGGTAATAGACTGTTTTTATGTATCTTTTTACCAGGGTTATACACGAGTGCGATACTGGTCGTATTTATAATTGTTATACGTAACGCAGCTAATTTACAGGTAAAATGTTGGCATTGTAATTGCGATAAACATTGGAAAATACATCGAAACGGTAATGTTTAGCGTATGAGACGGGTTAGTTGAAAAGAGCAATTTTTTTCTACAAGACCGATTATGCTTAACGACGTGCTCAAATGGCTGCACGACTTTCTAAGAACATTTGCAAACATTTTTTTTTTTTTTGCAAACGTTAAGCAGATAACGTTCGTGGCAAATGTACATAGGATACGGATAAGATTATTTTTTACAATTACAGTCATTTCGTAGCCACCAATTACACTTGCGATATTCCATGCTAATCGGTCACGTTAATTATGGCCATTCGAAGTACAATTCACAAAGGAGTTACGTATGTTTTAAAATTTATCCTTGACAAATAATTAAGCCTTAAGGTGAGATACGTTTATTATAATCATATTTCGAACTTTACTTTCGCACTTGCTGAACTATGTCGGCAAAGGTCACAGACGGGTGTAGAAATTACAAAAAATTTTTTTGACCCAGCAATTAACATGTAACAAAACGCTAATGACACATTGCCGACTTCATTTACAAAAATAACCTATTGTTACTATCACTGTACATTAAACTGTTCGTAACGACTCGACGACCAAATGGAACGACATACTTGAGCGTTAATGACGAGTAAATAATAATGATAAAAATATGACGGAAAAAAAATACACATACGAACACGTAATTGAAATCAAAAATTTCATCAGGAAATATCGTCAGTGTGCTTGATCCGTCAGGATGTTGATCGTCCTCGATTTTGAGCCAAAAGTCAAATATAACCTCAATTCGTCAGAAGCGTCATGACGGATATACAGGGTGAGCCAGTTGTCAGTGAAATTTGACGAATCGCAAATAGAATCGTCATAAGTGACGAACGGCAACTGGGGACCAGATACGAAGAACATGACGGGACGTTGTTATTGTTATTGAGAAGAGCAAAGTGACAGTGAGGAATTCTATTGGTCCATTCACGTCCGAGATAAATTCATTGGTCCAGGCTAAGGAGCCTGCGGGCATTTTAGAATTCTGGTAGTTCCTTTTGGGCCTTTTATTTGCCTCCCAAGTTTCAGATTTACGAATCGCTCTACTTTCCAACGGGCCGGACTCGTCCTCCTGGTGTCTCGTAGATCTTGGCGGCATCTAAGATCGTAAGGGTTGAGCGGCTTGACAAAGGGATGGGTGGGGAGGGGGGCGGGGGATGAAATGGAAGGAGTTTAGAAATCTCACGCTTCGCTTAATTAATGAACGGCGGCATCGGCTTCGCTTCCCTTTTTAGACTCAACGTATCCACAGGCAGAGGGTCGTATATGTATATGTGTATATATATGGATTTTTTTTAACTGTCCTATACCGAGATCATCTTGTCGAACCACGTCAATGAATACCTTTTGCCTGAAGGATCTAGGTTGCCTGTAAAATCTTTCATGTCGCCGCAATTCCGTTCTAAGATCCTTTTCGAGGGATCCAGTTTGATGCTGGTTCAAGCATACAGCCATTAATTGCCGATTGTTAAAACAATGCTAGAAAAAAAGAAAAGAAATTATATATTTTCAAAATATCACTTTACATCGATATATTGAGAAAAATATTTTTTCAAAATTAAATATCAATATTTATCACGTACTTCAAAGCAATACGTTATTTCCGGGTGAACC
>JARQSW010000766.1:234006-313756 GCA_030142375.1 Calameuta pallipes | reverse complement strand
GAACGTAATCGTACTCACGATTCCACATACGATTATCGATTGTACGATAAAACTTTGTAAATACTCAATTTGGTAATCGTCGACAAAAAAAAGAAATTATATATTTTCAAAATACCACTTTTCATCGATATACAGAGAAAAATATTTTTTCAAAATTAAATATCAATATTTATCACGTACTTCAAAGCAATACGTTATTTCCGGGTGAACCGAACGTAATCGTACTCACGATTCCACATACGATTATCGATTGTACGATAAAACTTTGTAAATACTCAATTTGGTAATAATCGACCACGCGTGAGCGGCTCGAACTCTTTGATGATAATAACTATCGGACGATTTCGTGTCAGATCGCATTCGAGCACTCTGACTATTTTGATAATAATTTTGATAACAGTACGAAGGGATGACTATTCTTAGCCGTTGCAAAATATCCCATGGGATATTTATTGGCGTTCGATCGATACGAATACCGTGAATTGCGTCATAGTTTTATACGCTTATCAGTCCGTATATAAAATACGATATATATTGGTTATAGCTGTTGGTACCCCTGGGACAATGAGATCGAGCGTTGAGTGTATTAATTACCACGTAGACTCCTTATAACGTAATTTATGGAAGTTTCCAAAGGGGTGGCTGAAGGGGGGAGAGCGAGCAACGCTATCAATCTGGTGAGATTAATCACTCAAGTTTACCCACCCCGGTTCCACTTTACTCCATAAGTAATACAGCTCACCTCGTCGCACCTAACGGCAAAGCCACCCCCAGGGCGGCTACATCGGCATCGCCCATCGTCTTGATTTATGAGCGGGTGCTAGCTGGGCTATAGGGGGTGGCGTAGCAAGATGTTATGGAGGACAGGGAAAGGGTGGCGTCTTGTCAAAAGTTCATAACCAAGATTTCAGGGCGAACCAGGCGCTCGGTATTACCAAAATTGTGTATCGGTATTATGCCGTCCTTGTAACTAGCTACCCTGGTGAAATATTTTGCTGTATATACATGTATAATGGGGATGGAGGTTAAAGATAACGTTTGGATACAATCAATTTTCTTGGATGATTTTTACATTGTTAATTGAAACAATAAATATGGCAACAGTGCCAGAAAACGGGGGAGATTGATACGTAGGTGAATGTACAATAGAACCTAACCTATTTACTTTGACACTGCGTTAAAATGGTATCTAGACTGTCAAAATGAGTTTGCGAAGCATCCGTGACGTTGGGACAGGTTGAAATTCATAAGATTTAACATACCCAATTGCGTAATGTTTCTGTCCGTGAGAGATCTCACTGGTCGAATGAGAAATGTAATATTTGTATGCACGTATATCAGTGATTGATTATGACGAGGATAAAATTGCATTGGCATAAACCACGAAACAGTAGATAAGCCAGTGTGCAGTGTAGATGAAAGAAATAGAAATTAGGCCGTTCCGTAAGAAGCGTGATGCGTAACAGTCGGACGAAGCATTAAACTGGATCAAGCAATTAAAGCCGTTGGTAACGCATGCGCAGACGGGCCGATCTCGTTGGCCGGACATTGGCGCACTCTGCCGAGTGCAAGGTGAACCTTTTCGGCTAGGTGGAAGTTCTTTCCTCGTTGCTCTTTCGAATATTACAAACGTCTCACTCGGAACCTGTCGAAGCCCTGTCACACGCGTATTCACACTGGAACAAGAGTCTCACACAGAGTCACTAGTGGCTCCCTCCCCTAATTCCCCTCGCGAAGCCCGCGAGTAGGTGGGCCCATTGAGTGGGGATAATGCCACCCCCACCATTCTCAAGCTTATCCCCACTTTTCTAGGTTGGTACCGACACTGTCCTAGTGTAGTGGCATTATTGCCAGTCGACCTGTGCTGCCACCTGCGGGACTTTTCTCGCCCTCGATCTTTCCCGTGTATTCCAATGGCTAGTCGCTAGTCACTAACCGCCATCCGTTACACAGCTACGGAACCTACGGAACAAGGATTGCGCAGCTCCTGAAATCATTCCTTTGCGTCTCTCTGTCGCGTCCTCTGTCTCCTCTATGGAGGTTAATCAAGAAATGTCAAAGCGTAATTAAGGTTAGGTTGTGACGTCAATATATGAAACTAGTGAACGATGATTTTGGGGTTAATCCGTGATATTAAATTCTAAAATCTGCATGACAAATGTCAATGACATGTTACATGTATTTCCAGGAGCTAATACGCTGAACCAGGTAAATTTCTGTTCCTCGTACAGTCAACTGGGAAATCATACTGAAACCGTGGACAGGATGGTAAGGAGATTCTGCACGAGTTGTCTAAATCGGAAATAAAAGTATTAATTCCGAATGCTTTTGGTATCGTGTAAGTTGTGACCTCTTTACTCGACGTTCAACAGAGTCTCCCGGTTACATGTCCGTCGGAAGTAACAACGAGGCACATTTTTTTTTTCTACGGATCAAATTCGCTCCCGCGAATCGTCCATTAGCGAAGATGTACGTGGGTAAAATGATATTTCCCAGAGTCGAGTCTTACTCGTTATGCGCCGGAAGCCGTTTCGATTTGCTAAATCGGCCGCTCCGTACCAACTGTTACCAGAGGTAAATCCAAGAGGTCTTCGAACGCAGTACAAATTCAGTATCGCATTCTCGGAAAGCCAGGATCCGTAGAAGCTCTGTTACATAGGTTAGGTAGGTAGGTAGGTTGGTAAGTAGGTAGGTAGATAGTTTCTCTCATCGTCGTCGGCGACGTTGACGACGTCGTCGTAGTCGTCGTCAGCTGGGACGAAGAGAAGGAGTCACAGGCGTGTGCGGCTGTGTGTAGAGGCCGGTGTTAACAAACGGTACACTAATGTTTCACATCTCAGTGTGTTCCGCGCGCGCGTTCTGTTCGTTCCCCAGTGTCTCTCGATGTGTTCCGGCCGCCACGGGAGCAAGAGCGCCAAGTTGCTGTATCGGCCGGTGGTGGGGTGAGAGCAGGGTAGTTGTAAAGAGTGAGTGCGAGAGAGAGAGAGAGAGAGAGAGAGAGAGAGAGTCAGGCAAACGGTAGAAAGAGAGAGAGACAATTAGGGGATGGCGGTGGAGACGTAGCGGGGGGACGGATTGGTCGAAATAGGAGGATGGGGCGGGGCGATTATTGTCCGCGCCCACAGAGGGGAAAAAACCGGGCACCCCCCTCCCCCTCCTCCCCCCGTACAGTTTGGTGGGGTGAAAGAAGTCTGGTAGGGGTAGAGGATTTATTCGCTCTTCCACCCCTTCTTTATTCTCCACTATGCCCTCTCGCGGAGGGTGTCTACCGGCCGTAATATGCTCGACAAAAATATCATATATGTCGGGTTTAGCCGAGGCGGGAGAAAAATAGCGGTTGTACATACAGTGGCGGCAATACGGCTTTTCCCCTTGAATCGGAATCCCCCTCCCCGCAGGCTTGTCGGCTTCTCCTCTTTAGCATCATCCCCCGCTACCCGGCTCCTCTTCACTGAAACGACCTATAGCCTCTCTGCCCCCCTCTGCCCCCCTCCGCCCCTTCGGAGAAACCTTTCCCGCCCCCTTTTGATCGTACTCCGCGGGGGACAAGTAAGCGCGAGCCTGACTCTCGGAGTCTCGCGAAAGAACTGCGCAACACTTTTTCTCGACGCCGCTAAAGTGTCGCTCTCGCTACCGTGCTATCGTCTGCTTGCTACCTCTGTATGTTATTTAGTGGCTCCTTGGTCTCTGCTGCATTCGGACCCATTCGGAGCCTGATTTCGCGGGCGAACCCTCTGACGGGTCTTTGATCATTGCGTATTGACGTACCGTGACGCACGACGTTATGTCACGGTTATCGGTCACGCAGTCTCATCGAGAATTCCGTATTAGCGAAAATTTTTCCTCGTACCGTAAATCGACTTGCGTACTGTCGTTCGGGACTATGCGAATAGCACGCGATATGTGTACGATTGTAACGAGCGGACAGCGCGGTAACGTTAACACGATTTTACACGAGTTCACGTGGTATGCGTAAAGCGCTCGGCGAACATACGTCAACGGGGATCGTAACGTTTCGCAGGACTCGAAGCGCCAAGCTACCATTCGACGAGCAAGGGAGAGAGAGAGAGAGAGAGAGAGAGAGTGAACGACCGAGTGAGGGAAAGAGAGAGGGGGACGGGAGGACAGAGAGCGAGAGAGAAGAAGAGAAAGCTAATGAGAGCGTAAGAGACGGAAAAGGAGATCACGAATACAGTAAGAGAGAGAGAGAGAGAGAGAGAGAAGCAGGCCTGCTGGGGGAGAAGGTAGAGGTGGTTAGTAGTCAAGTGTCGCGTAGTGCGTGGGGCGAAGGTGAGGAGAGGAGTAAAAGAGCGAGAGAGAGAAAGAGAAGAGACTCGTTAGTGGACGCGAGGGGTGTCGAAGTGTCGAAAGAGGCGAGAGAGTCGCGATGGTGGGGATACGTCGGAGTGTGCGGTCGTGTCCAAGAAGCAGGACGCCTGGGGTGGGAGATCGCTGAACAAACTACCGGGAAGAAGTCAGCGGCAAGTAAGCAGCGCCGCCAAGGCTAAACTTCGGATCTATTCGAACTAAAATTGTCGTGTAGTTTTTCCCCCTCCTCGCTGTCGGCTCCAACCGTCCATGCCGTTCTTCTCCCCACCTCCGGTAACCCTCGCCCCTGTCGCTCCCACCATCGAGAAACGAAAACGAACGAAGAGGGAAGAAAGCTACGGTGGGGCGACCCGAGAGGGAGAGAGAGACCTGGAATGAGAGGACTAGAGAAGGATCGAGAGCTAGAGAGAGAGGGAGAGAGACAGAGACAAAGCCAACGAGCGAGTCTCCAAGAGAAACCGAACGAGAGTGCTGCCTCGGGCTGAACCTGAGGGGAAGAGAGTCCCTGAGCTAGACCTACGGCTCAACGACTCTCCATATTTTATTGTCGCGTTTGCCAACGCTAGCCGCCGCTGTCGTACCGGCTCCGTTCTCGATCTACGAGGCCGACCTGACTGAACAGGCCAGGACAGACGGAACGAGACACAGAGGTGGCAACCCAGAGTCCCCCACCATAAGACCAGCGTGCCGGCCCTGGATCCTCCCACCGTCAGGGCAAACCACCTCGCAAAAATCGCCCCCTTTCGGGAAAGAAAAGAACCACGGCGACAACTGCCACCACCACGATCACTGGCACACTAGCATCGTCGTCGCCACCACCAGCGTCAACACTACCACCACCACCACCGGCAGTGGTTCTAGTGCTGCTGCTGCTGCCGCTGCCGTCACCACCACCAGAACGATCGCTGCCACCACCACCATCATCATCGCCACCACCACCACCACCACCACCCACCACCACAATCAACCACCGTCGTAGAAACGAACTTACGGACTTAACTCTACACACTGGTTCTACCCGACGAAGACACACACGGGGTGGCACGACGGCATCGTGCGAGAGACCCGAGCGAGGTGAGAGACAGCGGTATCGGGTACCCGCCACTACACCTACCCTACACACTGCGTGGAGCAAGTAGCGACGGAGAGCAGCAGACACCTCGCAGCCACCCAATTACCGCGCCGCGCGTAAAAAGTGCTACCGCGTTTACGCGCACCAGGATCGCCCGCGGAGCCGCCACGCCACCAGTTTGTACTTGGCGCGCTCGCTCAATCTATCGGGATCCACCGAAGAGATAGAGCCACCCGCGCCCCCGAATTTTACTTTTTCCAAAACTTCTGTGCATCTTATTTAAAACACACGGAGGACCCGTGCACGGCCTACACGCTTCTCGGTGGACAATTACTCGGCTATGGTGAAACATATAATAAACTGGTGCTGCAAACGTGTAACTTAAACTAATCGAAAAACAATTTTTTCACCTGGAAAAATATAGAATCGTCTCGCGGATTAATAAGTGATCGTAAGGAAGAAGAAAGAAAAGTTTGATTGACAGAAGATCTAAAGTATCGTCAGTGCTACGAGACATTGCTCTCCATCCTCCTTTACTCCTGTCAGTGCTTCGATCTCCCTCTCCCTCTTCTCTTGCTCACACGTTACTTCCCCCCTCTCTGCCCTCTGCATCCCGCCGCAACCCTCTCGGTGCTCCTCTCCTCCTCATCTTGCTCACACTGCCTCGTTTCATCCTTCTTACACGTACACACACACTCTCCCTCTCTCTCTTTCTCTAACTTTCTCACTCACTCTCTCTCTCTCTCTCTCTCTCTCTGTCTGTCTCTCTGTCTATCTCTCTCTCTCTCCTCGCCACACGGTCACTCTCTCCTGGTCTTGCCGGCAGTGTCTCTACTACCAACATCGAACTGGATTCTATCGAAAAGAAACGATTCGGAGGATAGTCGCGAGCGATCATAGCTGGCGCGCCGATCGGATCTACGGTTCCTACGGTTTACATTCTTTCATATCCCCGAGGAGCAGAGCTCTGATTTTCAAGAGCAGACGTGTACTTGTCCCCTCGAACGAGAGCGCGCGGTGTGCAGTGAAGTGACTGTTCTCGCAATTTACAGCGAGTTTAAATCAACTCGTAGGTTATACGCGGGGGGAAGCGTTCTCCGTTTCTCGCGAGACCACGCGCCGGAAAACTGGTCGGTGAAGTGATAGTGCGAGTGTACCAGGACGCCTTCACGTCCGAGTACAGTCGGGTTCATGACGGACCGGTAATACACGCGGGGATACAGCAGCAGCTGGAGGATAGATACGACAATTTCTGGAATCAACGTGGTCGCTGAAAAAAAAAAATTTTTTTTCTTTCCTTTCCGTTATTTCAATCTCGTCGTAACAACCCCTGGACCCCTGTACGCGCCGCCACTGATCTCATCCCTCGATTACGAATCCCGCAATATTTTTGCGGCTCAGTGTTCGTGAAGTGATTAACAAAGTGACTGTGAACGGAGTGTCGAAAGATGCTCGCGTAGCGGAGCCCTAAAATCACGGCCCTGAGCGGCCGACACAACATGTCACAGTTCTCCTTCCGAGGATCGCCAAATTTGCAGGTGAGTCTTCGCCTCTTACATCAACTTTTTCTATGGCTAACCGAGGGACTAGTTTACTCATTTCTTCTTTGTCGCGACGCTTCTTCTTCCTTTGTCTTAATTTTTTTTTTGTTTTCTTACATGAACGTGGGCGATAGTTTGGTAACTAAGGGGGAAAAAAACTGGAGGATAAGAAACCTGCCAGATCGTCGTAGGTTTTAGGAACAGCTGCGACGCCTTGGAACATCCGATCGCATCGGATAAAATCTATGGATAAATGGCTCAGGTCGAATCTCTTGGCTCCATCTGTATTTTTTTTTTATTTTCTTTTTTTATTCTTTATTTACCTCAATTCTCAACCTGTCGCCTCTCTATTCCCTTGGTCTTTCGGGTGACGATTTAACGTCGTTTCTTGTCGCTTCTCCCGTCGTTTCCTTAACGATTCCAAAATTAATTGTCAGACTGTGATATCGACTTCAGGGCTAACCGGCGCGACGTCCTCGTGCGTCGTCACGTAACCGACGTAACCGCGAATGACGGACGCCGTACAAACTGTTCTGTAGTATCCATTATGGGCTAGATCGAGATCCGCACGTTAACTCGAATAATAATTTTAGGTTAACGGCTGAAAGGCTTCTGGCACGTGAATCGTTACGGGACACCATTAGTTTACATGTAAATTGTACTCGTTATAGGGAATCGCAACGGTACCGGTTAATCATTTGATAAATCGCGCAACGAGACCCTAAATCACTACAGCGTAAAATCGTCGTAGAAGTAATTTTGAAAAATCCTTGAAGATATAAAAAAAAATTAATTGCAAAATTTTTTATTTTTTTTTTACGATTACAGTCGAGGTAGGCCAATTGAAAAGAATTACTGTCGACTCTGGGAATGTCGGGAAAAAAATAAAACGCTCGTATGGAATTTCTGAAAAATACGTAAAATACACGCAATTCCTACGAGATTATCTTATCGAGGATAACATTACAAGATCCAATCGCAATAATATTCTCGATATTCGATCCTTACGTGACTACGTCTTACAGGTAACAAGGCGCAATTAGTTCTAACTCCAGTGACGTATGTCTCTCGCTCTAACTGTGCATTACATACGTGTCTCACATATGCGAAAAACACACGTGTCTTTGCTCGCCTTGTAATTACGATTGACGGACACGCGTTTGGCAATTCCAACGTTGCGAAAATTACTGCTCGCTGCCAGCGAGTCCGTGGCTCGGAAACCACGTGTGCTGACATGTTGCATAGGTGGGCACATACGTACGTATGGGTTGTGTCTAGTAGGGTAGTGAAATGGCGTGTGTGGCGATTCGCCTAAAATCACCTATAGCAAACTGACGTTGGTATTCGTTGGGAAATTACGAAACACGTAAATTATCACTGACAGCAAACTATACCGTGTGGTACAATTGTCAATCGAATTTTTCACATATGCACATCGCATGAAAAATTCACACGCGGAACGTCCGAATCCGATGGTTATATTTTTGAATAGAAAATTTTTTGCAAAATTTTTTATCCACCTACGCGTAGGCCTAAAATTCTACTCGCTAATAACGCTCACTCCGCATACGTGGAAATAGATTGTTAACGTGCATTTTATGCATGGCGAGTCAATACGATAAAATATACATGTTAATACAGACATATGTAACTTTGACAATGAATAAAGACAGGCTGGATGCGTTAACGGGAAAAAAGTGTTAAACGAGCTCGTATTAGATAAAGTAACACCTCGTTACCCATCACGTAATCATTAAAGACTCCGTACTCGTACTTTACCCATTCTTACGTGTAAACAGTTTCCTGAATTTTTTAACCCTTTTTATTCACTCCTAACAGTTTTTCACATTTGGAATGCAAGTTGCGTCAGTATGTGCATCCGATCCGTGGATCATGTCAATTTGCCCAGATAGGTCGCCGGATAGGAATTTCAGTAGAGATTATTTTTACATTAACCAACATTTAATTAGAGCATCGAGTAGACGCGGGGAGGGGTACGATTTTGTATAAAAATGACTTGATCGGTTGATTTTTTTAAATTTAATTACAATGACGTATCTCATCAATTTTAATGACTCGACCGATGCATTTTTGGAAAAGGCCTCATTGCGAAGACCCGAAAATAGTGCAATTCGTAAAGTGCATCGCGACTCTTTTCGACAATGCCAAAAATGCACTATGCGGTAAATGTCAATGGTGCTGATATACGACTCGAAAAAAGCCATTGATTAGTCCCCTAGTAGTGTTTAATGCTCGCGGCAAGTTAATTCGTATGCTGATTCGCGTGCATTAGGGTAATGTATGCATTAAGGTAACGCAATGCTAGATATCCATATGACTATTATTAGATGCATGTAATACGTGGTTGACGGGTGCGTTTACCTTATCGTTATTACGCAACAGCGTTATTCGATTGATAAGAGAAAATATCGAACGATTAATAACATATAAATGAAGATTTCGTATCGTTCGAGCGAACGCCTTTTTACGGTATATAATTTCGTGTTATTTATAGAGTGTATATATAATTATCAGAAAAAAAAAAGTTAAATATCCGATTAGACGAAAACTTTTGATTTCTCGCGATTAACCAAACACGATTAATAGTATATATTATTATCACGTAATTCTTATCACCGTATCTCGTACAGGAGAACACGCGTCCTTCCTGGAAATAGACTCTCAGGAAGTAGCATATACAATTTTGTATCCTTCGTCCGATGAGTATCTCATATTCCGACATGTCTGCTAATTAGCTTAATTAATGCTCGCATCCTATCTGCATATATATATTACATTCGCCGATACTACTTTCGCTAGTGCGAACTAGTATATCTGGCACGGTGGACGTACGTGCTACGACATAACGAGGTACAAGACGGATAAGGAAAAAAAAAAAAAATAGTGGTACCAACGTTGAAAAAAAATATGTCCCAGTTACTTTTAGGACAGTGTACCGTAAGACCGCGTAGAATTTCGCGATTAGTCGAACGGTGCGAAAACGAGTATATGGGACCAGTCGATAATTTATCGACCCTTGTTTAATTACCGGACAAACGCGTCGAGTCCGTCCCGTACGTGCTCGGGAACAGGTCCCCCACTTGGTTGGTAGGTTGTAATGAAGAAAAATAAAAAAGTTTAAAAAAAGACACATAATTGAGTCAGTGTCGATGCGTACGTACGTTTCGCCATTAAACAGGCTATCGGCAGTGGGACCTCATTGACGGGACGTTTAAAAATTATGAATGGCATATTATTGCAAGTTAGCACTGCCTGGCCACGATATATAGGTATAATCTCGTAGTGGCAGCAGTTAGTGCTCTTTCGTCTCCTGCTGACTCGACGCGACTCGATCCTGGCAGCTCTCGCACGCTGACTCAGATCCGCCCTCGTTCGATTCCTCTCTCTCTCTCTCTCTCGCGAGTGACTATAGGTATCTCTCTCTCTTTCTCTCTCTCTCTCTCTCTCCCTCTTCCTCTCGTACCTCAGCCACCTCTACGACGACGTACGTGGCGCGCATACGTGGGGGCCTACTGGGAGCGCATGAACGGGGCACGCACACGCATCCGATGGCCACGCATGTACGAGCACTCCAGCGGAACAATGTTGCTTGTTGACAGTTGTGTCGACGGGACTTCCGGCACTCCGGTTTCACTTGGACACCCTCGGCAAACCGTGGTGCCACCCTGGTCAATGACAATTGTCACAGGATTTTCTTGTACCGTCGGACGATTCTTTGAATTTTCGAAGCTCTGATTTTTTCGGGTCAGGTTAGAGCGATTTTATTCGATATACTTATTTCTAGCGATCTACATTGTTTGTCTTCGTTTCCTGGGATGCTGAGATTTCGTCTTACTCGTAATCCTTAGAACTCTTGTTTACAGTAGTTGGTCCATTGTCTTGTGCACGGTTCATTATTCTCTCACTCGCTGACCATCATCCGCGCTGAATGCAGTGTTGAATTTCGTCGCACTGCCGGACTGTCTCGGTGCTAAGGAATTCGTACGATTTCCTGGTTCGCGAAAGGTCGTTCACCCCATAGATTCTCGCGAGGGACAGTTTTTTTAAGGGACTCCGTCACTGATCAGCTGAGATCGTAGAGCACGTGAGAAAAAAGAAGCTCCAAATCGTCTTATCGAAGTGTCTTGGGAAAGTCGATCGGTCGATGAGAAAGTGTCTTTGAAAACGTGGTTTAAGGTAGCGTAGAACGTTACAGGGTGGGAATATAAGTGAGTAGTGGCGGACCTAAGTACACAGGGAGGTCCATCAATCTGGTCTGGAGTAAATATTGACTCGGCTGGGCCTCGTTGCAAAGAGGGCATCATCGGCACATAAAGAGGGACCCGCCGGTCCCTTTTACCTTTTAGTTGCAGGACACGCGTGACAAATGCTTCGAAGGCAAACACGGTTGCATCTGTGTCCACAGGGCGACCAGCGGTTCCATATGGAATTATAAATCCGTACCATGTAAGTCTACGATTTTCGCGATGAATCGCGAGAGTGAATATCAGCCAGTCTGTATGGACCAATAAAAGGATTCTGAAAAAGATTCTTTGTGCCCATTACGACTGGTATGATTAATATATATATATATATATATTTTTTACATAAACCAAAACCCAGCATCCCCTTTTGCCAGCAACTGGCTTCCCCGTAAAGCCGCGTATCCACGGCAAAGATCGACAGCGGGCAACTTGTTGTGCAGGCAGATCGCTGAGTGCAAACGGGGGTTAGAAAAATTATGGGAATCCAGCGAAACACGTACCGGCACTTACAGACAGCAAGCAGTGCAATTGTTTCACGGATAAGATATGACCCCGAGTGCCGATAAGAGTATATTTTATTTTATTTTTTTTTTTCCAATTTTTTATTTCCCCTCACCTTTCTGTATATTTGTTTTCACTGTATACTGCAGTCACGTTTCTTTTCGATCGGCATGCCGATCCGAGGCTGTCCGCGCGATTCCTTATCGCTGCCGATTATTGGCGGTCGATAAACGCTCGATCGGAAGACTCGCTTGGCCGATCTCCTTTTACACTCTGCGCTCTGTCTCGATCCTTACTTACAATAGTTTGCCTCTATATCTATGTTTTACTGGTTTATGGTCAATTGAAAAAAAAAAAACACTCCAAAGCGCCAACTACCGGGTGCTCCTCTTCGCACGCACGTCGCTCTCGCACGTTCGTCTCTCGCCACGCATCAGGATCTCTAACGTGTTCCTCGCGGTCGACGGATTCTTGTTGGTTAACGCGTGTTTCCACGTCGAGCAAGACGCGCGAGATGCTGAAGCTGCATTTCCAGTCTGCGTGCGTGCATGCGTCCGTGCGTGCGAGCGCGCCTCGATCTTTTTCCCCGTGCTAAGAATTCAGAGCGTACCGGGTGTTTTCTTCGTAAGGCAAGAAGATCCTCCCTGGGTATCACGAAAATAGCCATGTTGAACTCCGACGTGGCGCATTCGGTTGGATGTACATGGGAATGGCGGGTAACCGTCGGGCCTCGGTATACGTTATTTTTTTAACCCTGTTTTTTTTTTTCGAAAAAAAAAAACTGCTGCTGAAAAATCATCCACTCCGCGGCTCTACGCGGCTAACATTTTCGAATGACGTGAACGTCGCGAAGACCTCCTTCCTTGCTTCTTCTTTCCGTCTCTTCCTCGAAATGTCGAGCAGCTGCTCCCGGATGACATTCTCGTCTCTCTACCCGGTGGACTTGGGGCCTCGAGTTCTCCTCTACGGGCTCATCCTGCGGCAGCAATTAGCAGCTCGACAAACAAACAAACAAACGTACGAGCTAATGCGCCGATATATATCGGCCTCTCTCATTAGAATAATTATTGCTTTCGTTACTTAAGCTATACCTAGTCTCATCTGGCACGCGGTACACTTGGTAGTCGCTTAAGGCGACTTCTGAGCTGGTACCAGCGCCTATACGGAGTAACGTATGTCTTCTGTTACACGCGGCATCTCTTACTTATCTTCCTTTACTCCTTTTCCTTCTTCTTTCTCCTTTCTATTTTATCGTATCTCCTCTTTCTCAGCTCCTGGATCACCGCGACTACCTACTATAACGTGTATCCTCCTTCTGGGAGCCGCTCGCGAGTCTTGAATTATGGCCTAAGGGTCATTCGCAACACGCTTCGTCGTTTAACCTCAGACGCCCAGGATCCTCCTACCTGTGGCGCCCAGGCGATACGCGTTAGGATCCTTGGAAAATCTTACCGAGATTCATCTCCGAGAAAGGTGGAAGGCTTGTTTTTGCCATTTTTCCTTATTTTCTTTATATCTTCTCACTCGACGATTCTTTGTTCGTGCGAACCGAGCCGGTTCGCACGTATTGCGACAGTTGGTCCTCGAATTCGTATCGGCGACACGCATTAACGCGACGGAACTATAATGCGAAACACACGGTTCTCGCACACAATAACTAGGGGATGACAATATGTTTGGGGGTTACAATGGATGGATAGGAGGGCGTTTCACGGAGAGCACAGAGGGTTTGTTTAGGCCTTAAAGCAAAAGGCACTCAAGCTGCTAATCTATTTAGCCGTAGTGTTTGATATGGAATTAATGAGCCCAGGTATTATATCTGACCGTGGCTTTGGGTTTACCTTTTCGAAAAAGGAAGAGGGGTCGTAGTTCTGGGTCGGACGTAGGGGGGATAGAAGAGCCAAAGCTAGATCTACGTGACAGTTGTGACCCGTGGGGTAGTTTTTCCACAAGCAGCTGCCTTCGGGTTTCGAAGCCATTTGAAAATCTTCAGCACCTCAAAGTCCCCAGCATCGTCCATCCTGTTGCTCTTCGTTTGAGCCTCCACTGTCAGTCTAGTTCTCTAAAGTACATGGTACCCTTCCATTTTTGAATTACAGTGTCCTGTGACAGCAAGCTCATCGCTAGCATCGACGTCGCCGTCGCCAGCTTCCGCGCCCATCCTCAGTGCCGGAAGCGTCTCGTCTTTGGGGAGCGCAGCTGGTACCACTCCCCTGGGTACGCCGTTGCAGAGCGTCAGGATGGCCGTGACCAGCGCCGTAGTGCGACCACCTGGGAGTCCGACCACCTCGGTCAGTCCATCCCAGCCCCATCCACCCCCGTCCGCCGGTGGACCTCCTGGTGGAAGATGCTGCGACACCGGTAGACCCATCTTCACCGATCCTCTAACCGGACAGACAGTCTGTTCCTGTCAGTACGAACTTCTAGGAGGTTATCAACGACTCGGAGGTCTTCCAACTGCTGCACTTTCCATGTACAGTGCACCCTACGCCGCGGCTGCAGCGGCCGCAGCATCCGAAGGGATGGCTGCCTACTTCCCGTCCCTGGGGGCCGAGCAAGCGCCCTTCTATACGCCGACGGTGAGTTCATCTTGACTTGTACCATTGTTATCAATGATTTTTTTCATCATTTTAGTCAACCTGGTCCTGGTCCCGTCTTGGACCCAATACCTAATCACCTCCCGCGTACGGAAGCCTCGCGATAAGACTCGCTCGATCAAATCGAGTTCAGTCAGCTTGAGCGAAAGGGGCTTCCGTAGCCTCCTCTGCATTCTTATGCGTACCAGTTCCTTACGTGGAAATAAGACGAATTAGCTTTAAGAATTTCATCGCTGGGCGTCCGAGAATGTAGCATGAACTCTGGGACTGTGCTGATGTATTACTGCTTCTTGGTATCGAGTCAGCAACCGGGTGTTGCTGATATTTCTATATGGACAAGTTTAGCCGTGAGCGCGATAGGCTCGGCGTATTACGGTTTGGCGATCAGCGCCATTTTATAGCCGATCGAGATATCGTTGGTTAAGTACGAACGTTAATAATGCAAGGACTGTCGTTGCACCTAAAGGTTATCGGACCACACAACGCGAAACGAAGAATAACCGTGGCAACATAAATTCATAAAAGCCATATTATCCGATATCGAAACACACTCGTAATTCTGTAGTACGCTGCAATCGTGTTCATCGTTATCGGGAGATTTCCACGAATCCTTTTTTTTCTTTGTGAAATCACGATTAATTTTTTTTTTTTTCGGGAAACCCACGATTCTCTCGTTTTTTTGAGAAAAATAACGTCAGGGCAATTGATTCGATTAGCCAGTATCAAGAAGGCTTCGAGCGAAGTCGTGGGGTTCATAGGTTACAGACGCAAAAAATCGTCACACGCATCCGTTCTAATTATTACAATCATAGAATTATTTTTTTTTGGAAGAAATCGACAAATACAAACAATGCGTCCAGAATTACAATATATTTTTGTACAAGTATCGTCCACTGTCTTTTGACTAAAAGTCGATGATTTTTCGTCCGCGTCAAATACGGCAATGCTAATGCTAATTTTTAAATGAAGAAAGTGATTTCCTTAATTATCATAATTTCACTCCTTTTCAGGCCGCAGGACTCGACCTGAAGGAAAACCTTGGTGCGGGTGCAGCAGCAGCATGGCCGTACCCGTCAGTCTATCACCCCTACGACGCAGCCTTCGCAAGTTATCCCTTCAACGGGTGAGTGAGGAATAGAGAAAAAAAAATCAAAAAAGACAGCAGAAGCGAATAAAAAAAATTTTCGAAACCGAAAAAAAAAACGTGCGAATAGTAAAACCCGCGAGTACCATCAGTACCAAGAATGTCAGGCTCGTAACTTTCATGCGGGTCCTCCTCAAGGGGCCCCCACTGACAATTCCCCAGGTCGACTGTTCCCCGGGCGTAGAAACCCGTGTTCGGATTTCGGTTCATACGGTAATGTCCCCGTAGCCTCGTCTACCGTCCAAAGGAAACCATAAAGCCTCAAGTCGTATCAGATCGTACCGATAAAAAGTTCTCGGGGTCAGAGTTCAAGCCGAATAGATCTGCATCGGCTAGTAGCTCTCTTTCCGATTGAGAAACACAAGGATGACTGGTCGATACATATATACATAGATCCAGCCTACAGAGCCTATACCCAAGAGTCTCATGTAAAAGCAGCATAAGAAAAACACCTGTCACACGCTCGTCCTCCTCGACGAAGATTCGGATCATCTGCTGTCGCCGAGTCGATCAATTCCAAAGGGATAAAGTCGTCAGGAGGTCCGCGTAACCTGCCGATGAATCAATGATAAAACGAGACATCGATACGTATTAACGGTCAGGATAGTCCAAGCTCGAAGAATCGTTATCGCTCGCTAGCGAAATCTAGACTTCTTATACGATAGGAGATTTCGAGTGTCTTTTATGTATACACTGTGCAGCGTATCACGGGCGATACCCCTGCGAGTCAAAGAGAGAAGCAAAAAGTTATAGCGTACGTGGTATAGGGTCTTGCTCGAGTTTGTTTATCAGTCGAGAAAATAATTAACTCCTCGTAAATCATACGTCTCTCCGGGATCTCTAGGGTACAGCGTCACTGGTCAGCGTTTCCAACGAGCGATCTATACGGGGAAATCGAATTGGATCGTCTTTCGGAATCTCGACTCTACGTATACTATGTCACGGCTTGGAAGTTCGATTGGGCAATCGTAGCTCGTTTTATACATTTTTACGCGATACGCATGTAAAGCGATAACGCGACGAACGACACATAAACATTCTAATAAATTAGCGGACAGTTGACCCACGACTGTCTCTCTGCTTGAATATTTATTTTCATTCAATTTTTTTTTTTTTAGTTCCTGCAATCATTTTCTCTCCTCCATCCCGGCTGTCGGGCTTTCAATGTTCGCTATTACGGATGTACGGAGAAACCGAATAAACGTTCGATAAGCGAGCGAAAGATTATTGGAGTGAAGAAAAATTTTTTTAATCGTCGACGATAATATTGATAACAATAAATAAATATCGTCGTTAAAGATCGTCGCGTATTTTATCGCAATCTCGTGCGCGTTCGCAACAAAGCGACTGGCGACCGGTCACGTATCGCTGTGTCGTCGTTACGACGACCCGCTATGGTAACGCCAGCCCTGGTAAGAACCGACGGACACCTCGTGGAATCGACTGGGACGTGACGCACTTCCGGTCTCTCGCTTATTCGTATTCAAGGAAGCGATCGAGTACTACAGCTTGCTTAGCATCCATTCGGTCTAGTCACTGGCGTTGCTTCTCTTGCCTCGAGGGACCTACCGCCGGCGGGAGCCTTAAACATCGGAACGCCGGAACTGCTCAAGGAGCGACGACCGGAAAGGAATCGGACGTTGTCGAATGCACCTGCCGCCCAGTTATGCACGGAATGAGAATAGCCTTTCGACCTGGTTCGACAGTGTGGAATCGTGCGGGAGTCCGAATTCGGTGCAGTCGAGGACATCGACTTGCCCCGTCGTTCTCACTGACGTCTAAGTGTGAATTTTTGGAATTTTTTTTTTCACTCTATAAAACGCGACACGTCATTACGTAAATTCCGATCGCATACGCGACCGATCCTGCAGGCATTATGCGCGAGCGTGTCGGGCACTTAGCATAAGCATATAAAAAGCCAATAATGCAACGTTGGCATGCGCGGACGCGAGGTCGGGATCGTGCGGGTTAACGGTCTCGTCTTTCCGGCGGATTGGCCCTGCTTCCGGGGACATATAGGGTAGACAATAAGAAAGGAGTAACCATTGTCGCTTACACGATCGCTTCGTGTATGTCTTTAGGCGGTACGAGTGTAGCTGCCGACACTTATTTATAATTATGCCTGTAATTCGTGGGATACGGGGTCTTCGATTTAAGCGTTACGTATGGAAGGAGTAATTCGATTATTAAAAGCAGAAAATCCGAAGGAAATTTCGGAAGAACGTGAACGATTAAGCACCTCTTGTATCGTTAACGAAGCGTCACGGGGCAATCGATTCAGCGACGGTGAGAGAAAATTTTTCATTGTCACCGTCGACTCCATTGCAACGTTTAATTTGTCGTATTTAATTATGAAATTTGGACAAGGGTCAGCGCTGCTTCACCATTTATTTCGTATGGAATTAAATAAGCGTGTACACTGCTTTGCATGCAGTCTCGTGCCTGACGATACGTAATGATATAACGTAATTTGATTTTATGAAATATGTATATGCAAATCGATGTCGAACGAGGAATTTTGTTGATTATTTTTCAAAAATTTCTGTGAGAGAGAAATTAAAAAAAAAAAAATTTTTTTTCACCTGTATTTCACGTCGCGCCTAATGAAGCTTACGTAATAATTTAGACTCGTGTCCGTTCGCGATAATCGATCGGACGCTGAGTATTGGGAACTGTCGGATACGTGTTCTGGTATACCGGGTGTTTTAAATATTCGATTTAAGGACCATTTGCTTTGACTCCTGTCATCTGCAGAGTTAGTGCGTCTCGATGTTACGTGTCAGCCCCGCCCTCCCCAAATCGTGTCACTGACTCTGACTGACTGTCAAGCCTGGTGCATTATCGGCCCCCGTTTCTAACCCTTGCGGGTACAGCCTCCGGACAAAAAGCATCCCCTGCTGTAACCGGGTCATTAAACGGCCGTACATCATCCGCGGGAGACGTCGGCCATGACGACACCGACGTCGTAGACGCCAGACCGACTTTCGTCATTAGCCACAAATATTCTGCATCGGTCCCATCGCTCAGGAGACTCGCACGGGGGGCCCCCCCTTCTTCGGGGCCTTATGCCCTCTTGGCGCAGTCATCGGTATCCTGGGAAAAACGAACTCTGGGATTGTCGACGTTAACTTGGGAGAGAACGAAAAAAACCGGAAAAAAAAATTCAATGAAACCCATTCGAAATTCTCAACTTTGACCTCTTGACTCGTCCACAGATTTTATCGAGAATTATTTTTCTTTACGACCCCCAAATTACGTATCTGGATATTCTGTATGGTTGGGGATGAAAGGACACTTTGTGCTTCCTACGGCCGCAGACTTTGGACTCAGCTTATATTAAGGATAAGAGTGTATTCAGTCCACCCTGTATATTTACGTAACGGGTATACACTTCTCTATCGATGGTTTATTTTATTGCCTATAATTTACGATCTCGAGTGACGCTCGACATACGTCATCCTAAGAGAGAGAGAGTACTCTGAATTTGATTTTATTATTTTTTTTCAAGACAGCACGATGACGTAATTTCGATATCTCCTAGAGTCTGGGTCTTCCGTTAGAATCGGCGCAAGGCACGACGGGATCGAAAAATGTTAAAGGGGCAAGGAGCGAGTCAGTCGGCCTTACATTGGCGTGGCTTCACGGCCGATTACGCTCGTGCGTGGCCTCGGGTATTCAAACGCTACGGATAGGCTGCGTCACGGTTGCGTATGCGTATGCGTACAGGGAGACGGATCGCGTGTGAGAGCGGGCGCGTCCATGAAAGGTAGAAGATGGCGCCAACCTGTACCGAATGGCTACCCTTCGTGCTGATAAAACGTAACGCGCTGTTTCCCTACGTATAAATGAGGGTTGGAAGTCAGATATCACCCCTGGCCGTAACTGGTGACAAGGGGCGGAGTCCCGGGCCAACACACCTGCCCATGAGCTGCTGCTGCCCCATGTTGCACCATGATGGAAGCATTACGCTCGACCGGTTATATCGCCGAGATATTTCAGACGACTAAAGGGAAGTGCACACGTACGTCTTCCTTTATATCGAAACGAACATCCCCCTTCGTAGATTCGCGGTCAACGACCGGTATTAAAAAAAAAAAGGAAATTTGCAAAAATTACGAAGATCGCGCACGTTCATCTTTGAGAACGCAGCTTACTTGTATTTTGAGGACCGATTAATGAAAATCTCCCCCCCCCCTCCTCCAATTTCTATAAAAAATAATAAATTATCCCAAACGCCCAACGATACCCTGAATTCGTCAGATAGGGGTGGGTTCTGATTAGATAGGATATAAATGGAAGAATGAACAGACACGGAAGACCTGGGGGGTGGATGGGTGGGATTGGAGAGACAGTACGTCGCAGCAGCGAATAGAGTTTGTTGGAGTTTGGCACGGTGCAGGATTGATGAGGGCGCGTCGGTGGGTGGGTGGGTGGGTGGGTACCCTGAAGCGCGGCCCGATTAGCAATCGCCATGGAAACAAGCAGTTGATGCGATCAGTTTGCGCATGAGAGGAAAGGGTCGCTGCGATATTCCATTGCACACGGGAGAGGCTGCTGGCGGTATTTAAAGCGGCGACGTCGACGTCAACGTCGGTACTACAGACGGAGAGAGACAGTGGCGGTAGTATAGGAATATAGTTGGAGCAACGCCTAGCGCCGGGAATGGCTATGGCGTTTGGGTCTCGCAGGGGATGAGACAGATCGGTAGGACCGGGAGCGCGATAAACGTACGGGGTGCCGGTAGCTAGAGAGAGAGAAAAAGTAGAGGATCGGAACAGAGGAGGAGCAGCAGTTCGCGTTCTCTCGGGCGGCTGGCTGTTATCATGAGAAACAAGCTTCCACTCTGATTTTTTAATCCGTTCCCCTACCATGCTTGAATTTTAAAATAACTGCAGAACGCCATTTGCTCCTCGCAAACAGACCAGGGGGTTGAGGGTTAAGCCACCCTCCCCTACCCTCCCCTAACCTCTTTCTCCCTTGAATTTCGCTTCCTCTTGTCTTCCTTTTTTTACTTTCTCTCCCACCTTTTTTTTATTCTCTCTCTCGCCCCCCCCTACACCCCTGTCCACACTCCTTTGCCTCTCTGGACTCTATGTGTATATATATCTATCTACCGGGTACACCTTCTATGCTCCGGATTCTCTTCTCACTCAATGTGCGTCCGATGGATGGGATGGTATGGGACAGGACGGAATAGAATGGACACCCTATAGCTCGAGTGTAGCATAGGAGGACGTATAGGGACAGATATAGATATATACGTGTGTGTCTGTATGTAGAGGCGGCTGATGCCAAATTGAAATGTTTAGCGCATCGTTTCAGCCGCTGTGATCCCGTATGCAGTGGCCGTTGGTATGAGAGGGTGTAGGCATCGGGCCATGCCCTAGGCATCAACCCGTGCTGCCGCGGGATGGGGTAGATAAGTGACAGTTTTATTAATTTCCCATCTCCCGTTTTGCTACCCTTCTATCCTTCCTATCTCCTCCCCCTTTCACCTTTCTCTTTCTGTCTCGCGATCCGTCGTATACGTATATCACATGAGTCTCACACCACAGGAATACGTACTGGGTAGCAGGATAGGGTAAGACCCTCCTATCATCCCTCACACCTATGGGGATGAAATAAAACTCAATAATGGCGTCGGACCGTGACGTCGCTTCTGCTACCGGGACGACTGTCTCGTTGTTCGCGAATTGATACCGGAGTTTATTTTTTCTTTCTTTTTTTCACCCTTGGAAAAATCTCTAGGGATCCTTCGCGCAATGATACTGACGAGTTATGGAATTTAAATTTTGATCTGGTTGTACGTCCTTGTTTCAGTCGCTGAATTAATCGCGAGTTTCGCCCGATACCGCGAGTAGGGGTCAGGGGATCAAATGATTTGAAAGTGACAAAATTTAATTTTGCAATGATTTTTTTTTTTCGAAATTTTCATTGCTTTAATTTTTTTCACGTTTTTTTTTCTCTGGGTGACTCGGTCTTGTCGAATTCAGACTATGGCTTTATCTTGGGTACCGTATCTGTGTGATGAGAAAAAAAAATAGCGTCTTAAGACCCCACCGGGTACCCGCCACGAGGAAAATTTAATTTCGATCCCGTCGATTCAGCAGTTATACCGAAGTTTAATCTTTGATAAGGGTTAGTCTTTTAGTAATGGGATCCTGGAGGGTTGGTCCGGGAGCAAAGGGAGTCGCTCGAGTTTGCGGGACTACGAGGGGGACTTCCGACTTGAACGTGAAACGAAAGAGCTTAAACCGTTAGATAGAGATCTGCTCTCGGGATGGAAGTAGTACCCACCGCTTACTGTTCGCTCGGCAGGACTCGGACTTTTACGACGAGGCGTAACGAGTCCTGCGATTGGATAACTTTTCTGACACGAGTCCTCCTCGCAGGACGTCGAATCCTCGTTCGCTGTTCCGATTGTTAAATCGTTTCACGTGAGTCCCTGATGTCCTTTTCGATGGCTATGGGAATGGAGACGATGATGAGATCAGATGTCTCGAGTATTATTTTTTTTTTGGGAAATTCTTCTTCTAAATTTGTCATTTCTTTACATTGTTTCAGATACGGCATGGACCTGAACGGCGCCAGGAGGAAGAACGCCACGAGGGAAACGACGAGCACCCTGAAAGCGTGGCTGAACGAGCACAAGAAGAATCCTTATCCCACCAAGGGCGAAAAGATTATGCTGGCCATCATCACCAAGATGACCCTGACCCAGGTCTCCACGTGGTTCGCGAACGCCCGCCGAAGGTTGAAGAAGGAGAATAAGATGACGTGGGAGCCGAGGAACAGAGTCGAGGACGAAGACAATAACAACGAGGACGACGACAGCGGCAGGAAGAGCGTCGACGAGAAGGATCGATTAGGTGAGGAATCGTTGGCCAATGTCTTCTGGGCTATTTTATTGGGACGTTCTGGTTGCATTATCGGGCTTCTTGACGAACGTAAAAGAATAAGTGGTCGGACCTGGTTTTTTTTCCCCAATATATTCAGTAGACTATCCCGGAGCAATATATTCCCCAGGGTACGTCGATTAATTTTTCAAAGCCATTCCTGGACCCTCTGTTTATATCCGCCCCGATATCGTGTAAGAAAAACGCCGCCCCTGGGTGTTCCCTCCCTTGTAAAGATTTGGAAAGTAAAAAAAAAGCGCGAGAAAAGATGATCGATCTGAGAGGGTGGTCCTGTCTTCGTTCCGCAGACTCAAAGGACTCTGGTACGGGATCAAGCGAGGACGGTGAGCGACCTGCACACAGACTGGATCTTCTTCACGGTAGCGGTGGCGTACCTGCAGGTCTTCAGGGTAGAACGGAGAGCGAATGGAGCGAGTCAAGGGCGGACAGTGGTCCAGACAGTCCTGAGTGTCTGTACGATCAGCGGGAGCCAAGGCATCCCCTACAGCTCCAGCATCCAGCCTATCTGGCACCATCTCACGGCAGACTCCTTCATCATCCACCGCCCCAGAGCACCTCGCCAAGTAGCCATCACTTACCACCGAGCACCAGTGCATCATCCACGGGTAGCACGACCAAGCCAAGGATCTGGTCCCTGGCGGACATGGCGAGCAAGGATGGTGATCATCATAGTCCTAATCCCACGATGACTGGTCTACCCTCGCCGTACGGGGCTGGTGGAGGAGGCGGCGGGGCACCTGGGAAGCTAGTGAGCCCTCTGGCCAGCCGGCTACCACCTCATCATCCTCTTCATCCTGCCATGCACCCTGGGTCCCAGTTCGTCAGACCTCATCCGGACTTCTATAGGAATTTCTATGGCGCGTCCCATCTTGGTTCCGGTGACATGTCCCTCCTGGAGACCTACTCCAGGACCCTCGGTGGACTCGGTGGTGTGATGCCACCCTCTAGTGCACCCAGTATACTGACTTCCTCCTCGTCGTCCTCCTCTGGCACGGCCAAACCCTTCTCCATCAATGGCGGCAGCATCGGCGGACCCGTTCTTCTCACGACCGCCAACTCGGGCGTGTCGCCGAGCTCTTCCTCGACGGCGTCATCCGGGGGATCGGAACAGTCGCCTCATCCTGGCGGCAATAACCTGCCGCCCTCGGAGCTCAAGTCTCCGGGACGAGTGTGATTTCGGCCTTGGTATCCTCGAGGATCATCCGGGCACCAGGCGTGTGGCTGACAATAAGAGACTACAACTTTGTAATTAGTGTACAGAGAATGAGAGCGTGAACGAATCTGAATTTCATGATTAATTCACCTGTCCTTATACCTTCCCGCTCCCTTGTATTCCTTCCTATTATCTTTTGCTGTCCCTGGATCCTCGCGGAGAAACCCTCGATCCTCACCCGTCCTTATCCTCGTCCGAGATACAGTAACGGCGAAATGTGAAAATCCGTAGCCTATATACCTGACTATCTTATAGCTACTGTTATTATGATAACAACCTAGTGTCGACTTGAAATTAATATTATATAAATATTATACATATAATTATTAATTATTTATGCGTTTGTAAATAGTAGCGATTACCGGCCGTGCCTGCCGCCGGCAGTGTATATGTATTGTATGTAGTGTAGCCACAATATTATTATTATATCTGAATCATAATTCATACTAATGATTATTATTGTTATTGCAATGTTTATAATATAACTGATTACGTCGACTCAGTCGCTCATCACGAGGTATGAGTTAGTAAGTATCAGGAGATTGCGAGGTGGATCATCGTTCCGTCTAATTTTTTTTTTTTCAAAACTCAAAATCGCGTGTCGTAAACATCGATTGAAAAAGGTCGAATCTAAATTTTTATTTTTAACGCTATAGTGATTTTCATTTTTAAAATAAAGGACAAGTAACAAGCCCACCGCTCCGTTCCAAGAACGGATCTCAGGAGGATCAAAAAATTTTATCAAAAAATAACAAAGATCGATTTTGAACATCTCGCAATCAGCCGTGGTTAACACATCGTACTTCCCGTTGCGTCCCACCGTGTCGCATAATTCCTAAATTTTGTTTAAAACCGGAAGTCGTGCGCGTACGTAGCGCCGAAGCTTTAGTGCGTTAAGAAATAAAAAAAAAAAGTGACGAAGGACAAAAGAGCAAGCAGAGAAAGCGAAAGAAGAAGGTCGAGGAAGAAGAAGAAGATGAAAAAAAAAAGAGAGAATGTATAAGAGACCAGAAAAAAAGAGTGGCCGTGACGCAACGGCCAAAATCCAGCACATATCACGTCGCGTCGAGAATTGAAAACGAATCCTCGGCATTTCTTTTAGTCATTCGTATGTCCAAAGTTTCACGTACGATTTCACCGATGCCACATTGGCACTCGGTTCCCGACGGCCTGTGTCTTTTTTTTTCGCAATAAACGAATCATTACGAGAGAAACGAGCAACATCAGTTTAGTACTCAGCTTCATGTACCCCTACGACCCTTAACACCCAAAGCGTCCAGCTTCTTATTGCCGAGGATGTTAGCTACTCGTTACCATGGGTAATTAAAGGCGCACCCAAAGCTTCTTGCAGCTTGTTCGAGCAGCGGCTAGCAGCAGTACAGTGACGCTTACTTCTTCCCGGGACTGCTTACCATATTGATCCTGTTACTTCACGGGGTGAGTAAGTGCCTGCAGAGAGTTCACGGTTCTCACTAGATTCTCACTAGTCGATCCAGTCCTAGAAATCCCTAGGGAATTTCTTGAACCACCCGATTTCTCAGCACGACGCACCTGCACCTGGGCCAGGGGCTGATGAAGACTGTTCTGGCGCACATGGCGAATTACTAGGTCTAGTGTTTCGAGTACCTATAGACAGAAGGACTGATCGTACACCTAGACCAGAAGTGGACCTGGACCAGGGACAGTACCAGGGCGGATACGTGCAGCTTCCCGGCTGCTGGATGAATATGAAACGTCTGTTCCTGGAAGCGCTCCGAGGATGTGTACTTATAAAAATGCAAAGCGACCGCTTCTGGGTGGTTGCGGGACAAGTCTGGTTATTAGTAAACATTTAAATCGATAATCTCTATATAGATAGTCAATGTGTATATACTTCTTGGGTAGGTATACTATGTACGGATGTGTGTAATATACACACGTGGTCAACGGCGAGGGGAATGCTAACCTCTCTCTCTCTCTCTCTCTTACTCTCTCTCTCTTACTCTCTCTCTCTCTCACTCTCCACCCTGGTCTCCTCGAGCAACGACGTTCCCCGAGCGTTGATCGGCTCCAGCGGGAAACAAGAAATCAACTCGCGGACCACCCGCCACGGCCTTGGAGAATGGACCGCGGATCCCAAGGAGGTCTCTCCCGTCTTCATGAATCAACTCATTCCTGAATCGGCATAAACTTTCAAAGGCAGAAACCACTAGATCCTAAGAGTTATGCGAGACTTGGGTTTGCCCGGTCTGATCTCGACCGAGGTGGCCTGGGGCCCTTTCTCCTTTGCGACTACACGTTTAAGCTGATCTCGCACGGGAGAAAACCTCTTTAGACTCTTCCTGGTTACTGTTGCTTTCGCTGTGGATAAGAGCGTGACTATCGAGACTGATAAGGATCCGCGTATGCGATAACGTAGCAGCGGTGGTACCTGAACTCTAGTAATTGACTATGTGCATGTCGACTAGACGGCGCGTGGATCTTCTGGTACGTCAATGGAAATTATTTTTCACAAGGATCCCGAATACCGTAGCTTTCCATTGGATTGTTATGCTACAGCGTGTTCTATGCTTCCATATGGTAAGAGTCGGGCAATCGTATACGGATCAAGTCGGTGGTATGTAAGAGACACCATGAAATTAACATAACCCATTAGAGTCGGTTCATTTTATTTCTCTTTTATTGATTCGAGCCGGGGTTTACGGCCGGGACAAGTTCAGGGTGCCTTCCTCGTGGGCTACGGCACTGACGTTGTTACCTGTCTCGTCTGGTTAGCGAATAAATATATATCTCTTGCATACCCACTGTGCAGCGCTTACTCGTTCACTCCTTCGCGTCAGGATTACACAGAGGAAGACGTCCTCGAGGACCATCAGCACGGATCCTGGAAACTCCTTTGGGTCGGTACACCCCTGAGCCCCCCCGTCTAAAACACGATTTACCAAACTCCGACGGACGCATCGCGCGGTAATAAACTAACCGTAACGCGATGCTTTATTGGCTTTTATCAAGTTTTAATGTAACAGCGGATTCCTTTATGGAAACGCTGTTAATTTTACGACGTAGGCATATTTAACCAGGATCGTAAAATCATACTTCACTCGCGATAAAGTTAAAACATTCGTCGGGACGTAGAGCAAAGTTTTACCTCGTAAATACAGGGGCGGATTTTCTGGGTGCTTTTTCTTTTTTCTTATAAAAAATATCGGCTGAGCAAAGTAATATTTTTTTTAACTACTAAATATCAGTGCTCATAGAAACATCTCGATGAGAGATGATTCCGACGCGAAACTTAAGATCGTATATTTTTAAGAAAAAAAATAAAATAAAATAAAAAGAATATCTCATTCATTCGATTCCCTGTATTTTTACACGTTACGCAACAGACCCGTCGAAAAGTCGCGTTTCCATGTAGGAGTTGAATAATGAATGTAACGTCGGCGACAAGTTGCTGGACCGGCAGTGACGTTCCACGCCAAAGAACCATCCTCGTTGGACGAGGACAGAAGAGTGCGGTGGGTAGAGACACCGGCAGACTGAGAAGTCTGCATTGGCTGCGACCTCCGTATGAAATAATAATGAAAAATTAACAAGCTTAGGTTTTGACGTTGAGTTTAAACTTTCGTTATAACGAATGATGGATCATCAGCTGCGACAATATCCAAGCATCCGCGTAACAAGACTAGCGAATCTCACTGTTACAGCTCCATTCATCTCTAACGTTAAGTTGCGAAGTCAAATCGGCCGAATGTTTTGAATTTTCGCATCGCTGACATCCGAGAGCTAAATGCGCGACACGACCAATTCCAATTTCGCAATTCGTCTTACCGAAATAGAGACGTCTTGCTAAACACATACATATACTAAGTATACACTGTGTATAGGATAGCAATTATTATTCCATGTATTCCATTACTACGTGATATCTTAGTTAATCTCAAAAAAAAAAAAGATTGTATCAAATGAAAATATAATACCGCGATCAATCCTCCTCACGGAACTGAACCCACAATCAGCGTGGTATCAGAAATAATATATCCAGAACGTCAGACTTTCCGATTTGTGGTCCAGGATTAAATGTTTGATGATAGCCGCTCGCCGGTAGAGGGTCGTGGCTTACGTCCTATATATATTCTTCCTGAATAAACCATGTTACGAGAGTATATACCCATCGGGGAGTTGTAACTTCTCGAGTTGACTGGTAGCTTAAAAAAGTCCGATGGGTCAACTAAACCGTGGTAAGACAGAGACAGCGCATCCTTTCGATCTCCCTTGGTTGTCCTTTCCAGGACAGGTCCGGGATGAAGTCTCCGGTATAGAGCGCAGGACCCCGACGTATTCTCGATCGTGGCAAAGAGGGTCAATAGCGAATCCTAAAGAGGAGCAGTAGGTGGGAGACATTAGTCGACCTAGGGCTAAAGAAGGTTCTCTTTGCGGTGGTCAAGAGCAAAGAATCTTGGACATGTACATAAAGGACCTGGAAGATGGAGGATCGGGTTGACCGCAGGGGGAGTAAAGGCGGGTATACAATCGTGCTGTAGTAAACAACCTTTCGAACAGAAAATACATCCTGGAGATTCATCTCTCTCTCTCTCTCTCTCTCTCTCTCTCTCTCTCTCTTAGCTTGTCATTCTATTTATCCTTCTCTTGCTCTTATGCTCTTCTTCTTCATCTTCTTCTTCCTCCCCTGCGCCAGGCTAGACGCGGATGTCCACGCGGTCTCGTGCATACTTTGCAGTATTTCATTCAGCGATCCTTAGGCCGCTTCTCAAAGACATCAAAGGCCTCCGGACGTCCGGTCCGTGACTGCCTCGCGAAGAACGTTCCATGTACCTTAACCAGTTGGATGAAGAGTATAGAGAGAAAAAGAGAGAGAGAGAGAGAGCTGAGGAGAGGATCGGGAGAGGATCGTAGAGAGAGTTACTTGTGGACTCTCCTATAGGACTGCGGGCTTGTCGGCCGGCAAGTACGACATAAGTCACCTACTAAATTAGTGGGAAAGAGGCAGTGCATAATTCACCGCGGGTTAATTGGCGAGCGTTTTCACGCCAGCCGCGTCTGTCAAAGCGGCTACAGTTTACAACACAACGACACATCGTCCCGAGGCGACTTTGGGCGCTACCGCATTGGCTGTTCTATGCGTTTGTATATATACATATGTGTGTGCGTAGCATAGGAATAAATGTATGTATGTACTATATAAAAGCGCAGCTAAGTTACAAGCGCCTAGTGCTTATAAATACGACGTTGAAAAAAAGGGCGGCCCTCTTCCCTCTGTTGTGCCGCCGGGCGTCGCGGCGCTGAGGGACGCTGACAGACGCGTCCAACTGCCACCTCGCTTCGTTAGAGCTCCTCCTCTACAGCCTTGCCGATATGACTTATTTAATTGCCCGAACGAACGTTACTGTCTTCTCGTCTTCCTATACTATAGGCGTAATGGGAGGCCTGGCTGTTTATGTAGAAATTACAAGGTAGCTTCACACCGATTTATTCTTGATCTTAAAATTGAACGGTTCGCGAGCAGCGTGGACTGCTGTGACGTTACCTTTAACTATTTATCAATGTTCCATCGTTTTGACGCTCTATTGAAATTTGGCTTTATAGTGATACCTTTTCTATGAGGTAATTTTAGGAGGGTAGTGTGAACGGGACATAAGGTTTGAATGCGCCGTGGCAAGTGGCTGACTAAACTCTTCGTGGCTCGTTGAAGATCTGATTAATGTCTTCCTCTTCAATCGAAGAGACTAACTATCCATACGAATGGGACGTCGCTTGAGCTTCTTTGTAAATTCCGAGCGACTTTTTCTTTCTTGAAAACGCCTGGACGTTGCCGTCGTCCTCATGGAAATGCATGCCACGGATTCCATCGTTATGATTGGTCGTGCCGTTGTGTCGTGAAAGAATAAGTGGAAGAGGCTAGGGGTTTATTTATAGATGAGGTATTAATGAGAGACTCGACATACCAAAGGGCCACGCGACAAGACGCTCAGTTATTTCGAAACGTCGCGACGCTCGGGAAAAGCGTCCTACGACATATTGCTTTTGATCCTATCGCAGATCGGACGATTCTTACGGATTTGTCGGGGAAGTAAATCATCCCTTGGGCCAATGAAGATTCTTACGAATGGGATCTTAAATGTGTAGTACCAATATACATATATATGTATACATTTATATTGTGTATATTTGTTCGACAGATTTTTTTTTTTAGTATTTCGAAATTTCGTTATCTCGATCTTTATTTTTTATCATTACGATTCTCAATTTGTTCGGCATCCAACAGATTACGGACACGATACGCGCCATTATACACGCTCCAGCCTAATTATATTAGTCCCTCGTTGCGCTTCCAGGAAGACGACGCCAGACGCTTCTTCGTTGGACGCGTCTCCGTGGCGCAGCTTTTGCTCGCGCATTTCTTTTATTTATTGCGAATTTGGCCGCGCGCCGCAGGGAACCGTATCTGCGGTCCGTGGCCATTCCCTTAGTGAAAAAGTGTATTTAATTAAATATCGTCGATGGACGAGAACCAGGAGGCGGGTGTGGTGGTTGTACGTGGGGGACTAGTCAAGGGATCGCGTACAAAAAAGTGGACCGGCTCGTCGTGCCTTACAACGTCCACGTGTAGCAAGGTCGTCGGATGACGAATCAATCAGTCCCGTGCTCAGGTCTTGTTCACAAGAATTCGTTATTAATTATCAACACAGCCGTTGTGGACATCGGTAACGATACAATTAAATTTGAGTTAAAATATCTAGGTCCCAGGCAGAGCGAAGCTGATGCATAAAAATCTGAGGCTGTCTTCAGCCACCGAAGGTCCCATTGTGTACGAGGCTTTAGGTCAGGTTGCGAAAGTAAGATTTGCCGAGGCAGCACGAGGCAGAAAGATGCGACTAAGCAGCAGTCCCATACCTGCGCACGTCATCTCGGTCACGTCTCAATCAGGACTGTTCCCGGGCGGAGGGTCCTGAACAAAAAAGATCCTGAACTCGGGCAAATGTGCCGAATGTTAATTATGCCAGCGGGGATCCTGCCGTCGACCTCCCTTGAAAAAGTCACCGTTCCCAGAGAGCGACGTCTGCCGTAGCTCGTTCGATATTCGCCTTAAGGACCTCGGCGGACCAAGATTAATAACGGATTGGGGCGCTCGGTAGACCTAGAGTACAGGGTCCAGGTTTATAGTTGGGTCTTGGTCGAAGAAGTCCGTGCGCATAAGGATGCGTATAAATAAAGCGAAGTTTATTATGAGAGAATGGCGGCGAAGCGACGTCACAACAGTGACAAGGCGCGAAGCGTCAAAGTGGATTTATGGTATTTTCTCAGAGTCTTGACGATTCGGCGTGTGAGTCTTTGATGTGTCGTCGGGGCTGTATGATGCATCGCCTTTTCCACGTGTCGACGAGGAACTCTCGTGAGGATGCCCTTAAACAAATCGTCGCGTTCTTTTGATCGGGTCTGGCAGTTAATCAAGCGGTTCACGCGTGGGACAGGGAGTGGGTGCTCGTTGGTTAGGCACTGTTCATTCGTCCCCGTACAGATCACGTTATACGTTCAGGAGGATGCGACGAGCGTAGTTGCGAACCCGCCTTGAAGTTTCCAACAAACGAGGTACAGGGTTTAATCTTGTCGAGTACAGCGAGTAGTTAGGGTAGTCAGAGGATTGAGTAGGGGTGGCTGAGGGGGGGTGACTGTAGTCCCGAAAGACATCTCGAGGCGACCAGCAATTAATTATAAATAATTAGACGCAATTCGTTAAAATATCCGGGGTTTCGGAGGCTGGTAGACCTAGAACTACGGTCGCGTATCCATGAGGGCGACAGGGAGCCCAAGGCTCCCGTGAACCTAACGATCGGTAGACCTAGACAAACGAGAGCCGAGTCCTCGGCAGGCATTTCTTCGCGAAGGAAGGAAGCAGCACGTCACTGAGATCGTTACCCTGACGGATCCGCGTCGTTTCTTAACTGTACCGGAAGTCGATACAGAGTGGCGCCAGTAACCGGCACTCGAGCAGACGCCACGCGCTCGGTCCCCCCGGTCCATCCCCCGCGTCTCTGGTCCTCATCCAAATTGAATCCCACCACTAAATGTAAATCCTCTTAGCTCTGCTCCGACAAGGATGTAGCGCATGGACCGATATAGATCGTCGAGTCAAAGTTCCCGGGATTCCATAGGTCTTCCGGTAGCCTGCCCCCTCTCTTCCTGTATAGCCATCAAACCTAAGAACAATCCAACGAGGATATCGCTCGGGCGGGTACCTACCCATGTGGCTCCGCGCACAGAAGAGCCTAGTCCAGGCGCTGATCTTGAGCCTCTTAAACCTGTACCTCAGCGGGTGTACGAAAAGTTCGTATGTCCGGCATCGATGTACTCGGTGGGACGTCCAAGGACCGTTCTCGTCAATCATCGATCACGTAGCGGCCAGTGTCATCAGTCACAAGGACATATTTATAACTGCCTCGGGGTCCTGTCGCGCTGGTATGTGATGCTGGATGCTCGTTCCAAACGAGCGACGCGCACACAACTCCTTCGATATTTCGGTTCGCTTGTTCGTATCTACCGGTACTGTACGTACACCACGTACATAGTTCTTATGGGCTGGTCCAGGCCTCCCCGCTCTGTCCTCGCACGAAGAGACACGGCCGCACAAATCGTCGAGGTGTCCTTTTGCCTCTTTCACGAGTTTCGTACTCGCCGCTCCTCCCATACAGACCTGGAACGTTACTCGCGGGCTCATCAATCACCGCCGAGCGTATACTGCGTTTATTTTAAGTCATGAGCCTTTTTAATACACGCGTCATTACCGAATTCTAGCGCCTCCTTCTTTACCCTCTCTCTCTCTCTCTCTCTCTACCTTACCGACCTCCCGACTTACTGTCGTTACTCCGTGTTCAACAGTCCTACGACTTTTACTACACGTATGGATGAAATTCCTTGTGTTCGGCTGGATGGAAACTCGGGTGGACGTTCTGGGTTATTTTATATCTATGGGTAAATTGGGCTGTGTAAACGATTTTCATTCTTTTATCTGGCTATACACGGTGCACGATCAGTGTTCTATGGGTCTTCCTACGGTTACGACTTCTGACATTCTCCAAGCTACGCGTTCCTTTCTATGTGTCTCGTTATCCCAGTCTCAGCTGACCTATTGAATCATATCGGGTTTTACTATTTCAAAATATTTAATGGCGCGTGTCTGATGGGGGCGATCCGTGACTGACATTCCTTGCGCTCTCGATCGGATATCGTTATCCGAGGACTCCGTTGGAATTTCATCGACTCCAGATCAAGGTTTATATCTCGAAACCGTGAGACCGGTTGGATATCGATTGGCGATTATCGATATTCGCCAAAGTACATCCAGTCAGTCCGCTTCGTGTGGTTAACGTTTGAATTCCAATTAACAAAGTATCACGACTCGGTAGTAACGTATATTTAAAGGGTGCAGTTGAATTGGTCTTTGGTCATGATTAAAATTCATTAACATCAACCGAGATTAGGTTCCCTCGTGGAAACGAACGCGAAGGACCGCGCGACGCATATCAATCGACGCTCCCGAAAGGGGTCCTGAGGTAAGAGAAGCTGCGGAGACGAGAAGCCGAAAAGTTGAACGAGCCCGCTAATGAGGGCGACAATTCCCTGTGTCGGGGCACAGACTCACGGAATGCAGTCGGTCCTCTCTTTCGACATTCATAAATTCATTCTACCCGTATTTCGATTTCTTTTATTAGATCCGACCACGACATACTACTTGGACCAGTTGGTCAGAAGGCTTTACAAAATAGTACGACCCTCCCCAAAGGTTACCAACCACCGTAACGACACCCCCCCGTAACAGTTGGTAATACCGTTCGGATTCGTGGGTATTATTTTCCAAAAAAAAAAATCAAACCCCCTCCAAGGCTGTCGTATCTGCTAAAAAGGGGGAGCCGAGGGGTACAGTCTGAAGGACGAACAGACGCATTACCATAATGGTACAGGGAATGCCGTCACGTTGGTACAATACGTTTCATTAAAGTGTCAATTAAGCTGTAAAGTTGTGGCTGCTCTTTGACACGGCGAACGAGTCTGGTCCCAGTGCGATATCAGCGGGTTGCCCTATGACCCCTAAATTTCAAGCGATCCTCGAGGCACTTAACCCGAGTTTTACGAACGGCTTTGGGTAAGACAATGGCTGCCAGGTTTACGTTATTTAATGCCGTTGTGCCGGGGGTGGCTGGGGTGTTAATTAGGCAGTGCTCATATGCTAATATGGGGACTAAGCTCCGCTTATTCGCGTAGTAGCTGCCATGAGCCACGTACAAGCATATTGCGCTTTACTTGGTTAGTCGGTGATACTACAGAGAGTGTTCCAGCCCCCCCTGTGACACCCGACACACACTATGTACCTACAGCCGTAGAGCCCACCGAGCTATTTGTCTCGCTAATATCTCCTCCTCCCTCCCACCTCCACCTCCACCACCACCTCCTCCACTAAGGTAACAAAGCTAACCTCCACCGGCGCTACCTCACCCCTCCCCTTTCCAACAGTCTCAAACCCTCCTCCTCCCCCACTCCTCCCACCTCCTCCCAGGGAACGTGTAAGCACCTACGCGAACAAGCTCAGCCAACCCCCGTCGACTTTCCTAACCTCACCGCCTTAAGGAATCGCAAAATTTATCCATACCCACGTGTAAACGTATAAAGCGTATACCTAAGTCACTGAGGTTGCACCTAGTCCCTACGTGGGTAAGACCAGCTTCGGGTTCTCTCTGTCTCTTCAGCTTCTCAGCTACCAACGCGTCCGCTTTAATACTTGTCACTTCGCCAAGCGACGACAGTCTCGACAGAGAGCGTGATATAATAACGAGAGTCTTTCCCGAGGGATTTCGTGACTGTATGACATATATTCATCCTCCCTAAGAAACGACCTAGTCCTCTCATCCGAATCGGACCTGCGCCTCCTCAGATTCCCAGATAGGAGGATGCGATCGAGATCGTTATCTGCCGACCAAATGACCCTGCCAAGGTATCCGTCATTCTAACACAGACCAGGTCCGGGGATTGTGATACGGGGAGTCAAGAGAGCCGAAATCTTCACGCCACGTTAATGTATCCGGTTGGTGAGTTTTGGGCCTTTTCTTTGTACAGGTAAAAAAAAAAATGGACGATGGAGATTTAACTGTGATTCAGGCTGTTACTTGACATGAGCTACTCGATATGGATCAAAGGTCACGATAGGGTTAAGGCACGTAAAAAAGCGCTGGTATAGAGGATAGAGTCGGTATTTTTGGACTGGGTGACGTCATCGACTGATCGCAACCGTATATCACACATACAGCTGAGTTCCATAAGGGTCCATTGTGAACTTGACGACACGTCGTGTCTACAGCTCACGCTTCGCCGGATCTCAATGGGAAAGTTCTTGTACGCATACCTACTGCACGAGACCTTACGAAACACGGCTGTGGCAAAGCTCGACAAAACTATAGAGCCAATACTAGCTATTAGGAGGAATAGCCTGTGCTTGCCTATCCTCCACCCAGTAGGTAACCCTATATCCTACCGTCGGCTTCCTTTGATGCACCGGCTACGTTCCTGGTTTCACCCTCTGCTTTCGGTCCATCCTCCCTCCCCTTCGTTCGGACAGCTACAAGCATCTTGAATACCTGCAAGATACTCCCGGAGGCTGATCTCCGGCTAGGTTGTAGGTTACGTGTATTCTAGATAATTCGTACGGCTAACCGATCTTTCGATGTATTCAGAGTCGATCTCTGTCTGGACCAATTTCTATCGGCTGGCGCAAATTCGCGGAATTTTATCTGTCGAGCTTATTGATAGTCGTACTGTAATTATAGTATAGATTAAAAGTTGATGCATTGGCACGACCCACGAGGGCACTTTGGCTACTGATAACGAAATCGTATCACCGGATATGATGATTATTCAGCGATAGACAAAACGATCATCCGTGATTCCAGGAAGGATCTCTGTCACGATAAGAATATTTTTTAGTATCCGATATGGATTAGGATTTTACGGTTTTCTATTTTGGTATCGTTTTTGAGTATTTTTTTAAAAATCGGTTTAAAGTCTGGAACGTCTTTAAGACGGTTACACGTAATGGCGTAGTCGAATAAGAAGACGCTTGAATACAGTATTTTTCTGGGTTATATTGTCAATGTGAAAATGTTAAAAAAAATTTTTTTCACTTCTGAATATCCACAGGAAAAAAAATCGTCTCTATCACCTTACGCTTTTCTCTCCCCTCTCTCTCTCTCTCTCTCTCTCTCTCTCTCTCTGTCACATCGACTCAATCTTACTCTTTCTGATCTCTCGGAGGCTGCAGGGAATAAGAATTTAAAGGCTCGTCATTATTTATAATTTTCCGCCTCGTCTCCGGTGGCAAGGTCTCCCTTGTATTTTCCAACCTTAAGAGAAAGGTGAGGCGACCTTTTCTCCAACTGAGAGCACAGTCCAAGTATCCAAAGATTTACCCTCTCCGTACGTCGTCTTGAAAAAAAAAATAAATAAAAAATCTCAAAAGAAAGAAAACTAGAGAATGGTACGGTACCCAAGAGAAGGGTCAAAGAGGAGAATAAACGAGGATTAAAGAAGAGCAGGAGCTCGTCCGCCCCCGCACTCGAGGAGGCGTTCGAGATGCCCGTCTCGATAATACCTAAGACAATGACCAACCGCCATCGTTACTCCGTTGGAAACGCGCATTCGCGACACGAAGATACTCTTACTACTGGAATCAATTTATCAAGAGAAACCGTCACCACCAGCCACGTAACTCCCAACCCAGTCAAGTCAAAGGATACTATATCTTCGACTTCCTTTCAGCTCCCTTCCACCCACTGTCCTTGAGGACAACAGGACCCAAGTCTGCCAGAAGACAGCCATGACCCAAGGATTGGATCCTGATATCGCAATATTATCGTTATCAAAATTTAATTCCTGATACTACCATTATACCCCATATACATATATATACACTACGTATATTCTTCGGGCATATTTTCAATGAACGATTTTTAACGAAATCATCCCAAGATCCGACACAACGATTAAGTCAGACCTTAACAGGCAGCCTCTGCCAGGAGAAGAGCAGAGTCCTTCTTATCCAGGATAACGAGAGCACCGAGGCTGGAAAACGACGTACACATCTTGCACCGAGAGCTCGTTAGCCAGCCTACGCGGTTCACGCGAGGCCTCGTACATTCTTTGGCCCGTTTGGCTTCCTGAAGTCTTCGTGTCTCGTCCGTCCGTCGGTTTTGTCCGTCAATGGCCAAGAGGATTGACACGTACGGAAAGAAGCGAAGAAAAAGAATTGTAAGGAGCAAAGAGGAAGATAGTGAAGAGAGATCGGCTGAACTGGATCAGAGAAAATGACGCAGAGCGGCCGATTCTCCATTATTCTCAACGTCCTCTTCTTCGCCAGTCATCCCCTCAAGCTTTATTTACATACGAGCGACGTAAACTCGATATTAACCTTCGCTTTATGCACTCGACTGTCATACGTGCAATTTCGCCTTAATGATCGCGCGTTGAGCATTCGCCTTTGATTAAACGGGTCCAGCGAATAATATACATAGTATATACATATATACATACATTCTCACGTACGAGCGCGCTGTGAATTCTCCTCGTAAAAATGGCCGAACCCTTTAACGTTCTTTCCGTGCGAAAGACACGAGATTCCTCGCCTCTATATTTACCACCAATTCAATTTCCCTGCGAAGCAGCACGCACGGTAACATTCGTGAGTTGATTAAGCGAAATCCACAAGTATTATTCAACGTCGTTTATCAACAGCCCACACTGTTGCGCACGCAAGGTACTCACCTACCGGTGCAGTCTCGTATTTCCTAATTCACACATGTGAGACGGTTGAATTTTTGAATCGTATTAAAAAATAATTTTTTTTACACACGTGCTTGTGCATTGAAAATTTCAAAATTTTCTGTGCTTGAATGACTGACGTTAAAAATTTTCACCCTCCCCCCCACCCCTGACGGCCAATTCAAAAAAAAGACTGACTTCTTTTTTTTTCCAGTCCAATATGGCAAACACGACCCCGATAACAGGGGCGTGCGTCATTTAACAGCGCCCGGTTCACGTACGCGAAACCGTACATGCATATAAATTGAAATTTATGGAGTTGACACTGAAATTGCGCAATAAAACGACTTCATCCTTCTGCCCGTGCTGTGCTGCAAGTCTACATAGGTACAGCCGGGATAGAAGCAGGTATCGTTGCACCGGTGCAATACGAATGCACCGTGGCTGCATCGAGCAGAGACTACTCGGTCCGCACGCACGCATAGTCGGGATGCAGAAGGCTGTTGAGGAAGAAAAGAAAAGAGAAGAAAAAGAAAAATTTCAAGATACACCAAGGCATATAGAAAAGGTTCACGATGGCCGGACGGTCCAGTGTGGACGGCATCGGGCAAACGAAATTCCATGGATGCGTGAGGTGTGAGGTCGGTTAGTCGAGATTATACAAGGTGGTTTCGAAGTCGAAGCGTGGGCGGCCCCTGCATCCGGCCTAAACCGAGATAATATAATGCCGTCCGTCCAGACATTTGCACCATCATTAAAATTCGCGATAGCGGATCGAACAGGCACGGTGACATCACCCTCGTTCGCGCGATCCCAACTAAACGAACGGACGCTCCGTGTAAACCTTCCGTGCCCGCGCTCCTCTCGCCCGGGGATTCCCCCTTCGCGCCCGCCGCGCCAGGGGGAATCCCCCCGGTTAAACCATGTCGCGATACACGCGCAACCTATGCATAATGAGATTCACGATAACCTTTGACAATTAGTCCCGAATATTCTTCGCTCGATCTAATATACGTATATACGCGCGTATACATACATATATAAAAAGGCAATCTTACTCGATTTTCTTGAATTTCAATGCGATAGTCGCCTTAATTGAATTCTACGGTATCTCATTGAACTCTTGACCAATCGGGTCATCCTCGGACTCTTCCTTTACTTTCGACGATTTTAAGGACTGATACACTTTAGTACGAGGAAGGTACTCTGGTAACTGATATATCCCGCTTAGGAAGTAATACTTTAACCGTGACGCTTTATTACTGTTATTAGAGTTAATTGTTTTCTTTGATAAGTATCCGATAGAGAGTCTAGTCGTAGACTATCTTGGTTATAATCAAAGGATGGACTCGGTAATAAAAAAAAAAGGGAGTCAATGCGTGTAAACAGTCCATCCGTAAGTGGATCAATTCGTGTAATAGCATTTGAGCATACACACATATATATATATACAATATCGAATGTCTCGGGGAGTAAAGTCGATTCGATATCTTTCCTTTAGCACGCTTCCGAGAATTGGCGACGAACGCGAAACGTCCATTACCATAAGATACTAAACTACACGTGTAAAAAATTAAGCCGTATAGGATACAAGGAGACGGGTGCGGGAGGCTGCGAATATTTATGTAGATTTAATATCAGTGCTAACGGTAGCAGAAAATGTAAATGGGCCATTTAAGTGCCGGTAAGTTGTCGGACGTATCACGCCTTCGAGTGGTTCTCTTTGCCGATGGAGGAAATATCTTTTACCGGGCTGCTTATACCAACGGAGTGACGTGAGCTGGACGTGCATCTAACGTAAGCTGAGCGAGAGACGGAATGTTATACTGTACGTACTATATGTGTATATGTATACGTATATACAGAGAGTGTACCACGAAATGTCTCGGAGAGATATGATTGTATTCTAATTCCTCGTTCTAACAAGGCGGGTACGCAAAGCGCAGACGTATGGTACGTAACGAGTCAGCGACAACCCTGCCTCCCGGCGTCCTCCGTCGCGATTCTCGTCACTCGACTCCAGGAACGATTCACGCTTGGCGGCACTTGCGATTAACATATTATTTTGGTATGTATTCGGATAACGCCCTGGGACTTAATTACCGTGAAATCATACCACGTGACTGTGACGTTTCACTAGCTGGGTGGATTTCCATGTGGAGCGACTTCACGGGAATGACGCGACGTTTCTCACAAATCGTTACCCGGGAACGATCGGCCGAGATCTGATTCTTGTTTTTTTTTTTTTTGGGGGGATTTTTTTTTTCACACTCGACTTCCTGCTTCCGGCTGTACGTACATTGAGTGGTCTGCGGGTTAGATTGGGATCCCGGGCATGATGTGGGTATGGATGTAGGTGGGTTCCGAAGGAGCAAGATCAGGAATCGACTTTTGCTCTCTTAGTTCTCTATACCTTCCTACAGGTGCGCTGGTGTTACAAATCAGGGAAAACTTGGCCGGGTGACACCTGCTGAATAATTCAGTCACGTAGCCTTCTGGTCTGGTCTTGATTGGTCCTGAGAAAACAGGGGGTGAGCTTGCTCTTGGACCCCTGGCTGGTTCTATGGGTATAGCGTATATATCTATATAGGAATTGGTCTTTACGGGGTTTCCATGAAGCTTCCACTATGGTCACGTCGATGTCCCAGGTCTTTTCTGGTCACGTGGTCTCGCCGATCTGTTTATACACAATGGTCGACACGCCCGACAAATATTTTCTTCGGCGATTTTTCCAAAGGGCTTCGACGCGGCTTATGCGCTTTGGAGCTATCGGGATTACCGTTGGGTCTGTGGCATTCTGCAAAGAGGGCTGGTGTTAAGAAAACATTAAACAATATACCTGACATTTCTCGTGAGACGCGAAGGTCCGAAGCGTGAAAATGAATTTTTGAAAAGTTTTTTTTTCACAAAAACACCAGCTACACTGCTAATTTAAAAAAAGTAAGGTCGGATTGACATGTATGCATGTATATTATATGGAAAAAAAATTTTTTCATACCAACAAAACGAACCTCGTTCTACCCTCGATAGATTTCGAAGATTTCGAAGAAGAATAAAAGAGGAGACATTGATAAGGGAGGAAAAGCCAATGATGTCAAGTCGAATCGCGTTACCGCGACTATAGTGATTTCGTCGCGGAAGGTTGGTCAGAGGCTCATTAATCTTTTTTACGATGCCGTAGAAGAAGAAGCGCAGCCATGGTGACGAAGGAGCCCGAGGGAGGTGTCCCGCGCTAATAAATAATTTCTCGCGTAGTCCCTGTAGATCTGGCGATGATAACTCGCTGAAATACGCCGAGCGCAGGCCTTCGGGGAGGCATACCTACACAGGGTCAGCAACGTCCTCTATCTATATAGGCTATACATATATATGTATAAAGAAAGAAAGAGAGAGAGAGAGAAAGAGAGAAAGAGAGAGAAAGAGAGCCGGTAGGTACGCCTCGCGCCAAAGGAGGTGGAGGTCATTTGGAATACGCGACAACATGGACTACGGAGGCGAGCCTGCCGCCCCGGAGGCCCTGTTGGTGGTATAAGAGCGCAATTAAAATGCCGCGCTAGCGCCACTCAACGGCAACCGCCGATAAATAAACCCACTGGCACGGCCAAGCGAATAAGTGTGGAGAACCCTGGTCTCTCTCTCTCTCTCTCTCTCTCTCTCTCTCTCTCTCTCTCTCTGACTCGTTCTCAATGTCCTCTTGGTCTCCGGCGCTTCCTCTCTTGCACCCTTACTCTTTCCATCAGTACCAGCGACTACCTACCCGACTCCGACTCTCTTGGCTGTTGTGTGCGCCTCCGGTTCTGCCTCTGGCGCTCACAATAAAAAGGTGGAGACGCGAAGCCTGTGCGGCCATGTTCCTCATCCCCGTTCACGTCCACGGCGGCCCAGCAGACACCCTCGGCTCCTGCCGGCAACCCCCTTGGAAAAAAGCGCGTAACGTATAGCCGCGATCTAATTGCCGGAATTATCGTCTCCGCGCGCCGCCAAGAGAATGGCCGACGTCGCGGAATTGTCTTTGGAATCGACTTGCACGAGGATTGCGCTATGTCTATGTACGTCGTTTTCTCGAGTCACCAGTGAATCACGCTGATCGTCAACTTGACCATTTGCTGGAATTTTATTCGTCATGATCTCACGGCTGCTACGGGGATCCTCCGGATCTCTTCGTTCCTCGAGACTGATTGGACCTAGAACAGGCAGGACTTTTCTTACGTCAATTTCTAGGTTAGGAAATTTCTTTTTTTTTCCAGTAACAAAACTGCGATAGATCCAATGATTCCTCGTGTTCGCGCAAGAACTATTCGTCAGGATCGTCGCGACCCCAGGACCCCGAGAAGCCGTCCTAAGGACAATCGGACCTGTCGGGGTCCTCGATCGCCCTACCACGGGTAAACGAGAATGCCGAGGGCGCGGAGAGATATTTACGAGGCAATAATTTAACCGCCACTTAGCCGGCTATTAATTTCGGAAATTGCTGAGAAAGGAGGAAATTAGAGGAGTCCTGGGCCAAAAGCAGCGTTTCCGCGTGTGCGTTATACCCAGCCCTATATACGCCTTGTGCATATAATCCACAGAAGAACAGCCAAGAGTGACTAGTGTCACGCTCACAAAGGGCAGATTCACACGTGACGAGGGGACCCCTTCAGGCCAAACCGGAAGACGAATAATCGCCATTGCTTTCGCTTAACCTAATTAGCCCAGAGCTTCACCCAGCAATAAGCACTGAATCATCCGAGTCCTTCGCCAAGAGCTTTCCTCGACCTGATCATCCAGTTACTTCCTATTGGCTTTTTCTTTCTTTTCAATCATCTCACGTGATTCTCATTTTCAGAATAGAATCAATCCGCGTTGACGTCATTAAATATATAAGGAACGATGTGACGGATTGATTGGAGTGCGGATATCGTGTTTGCTGGATGGATTCCAATTATGCCCTAGTATTTGCGGAGCACTCCCTCGCGGCGCGATGATTTCATATCGGCCGGTCGACGGCCGTGGTGGGTCTGCCATGGCTGTCCGATATGCGATATTAATACGACTGACCTCTGACCCTTCTCTTCCCTTCGGCACTAGGTACACCCATATCCCCGTTCCTGGACCTGCACCCCCCTGGTCCTGGTCGCTCTGTCCTCGTCCGTCCTCCTGTCCCTTCAGCCGCTTCCTTCTTCATCGTCCACGTTATTGTATTTCTCCTGTATTCCTGCAAGTGCAAGACTCGAGAGCACGTACATTGTGATCCGTTTCTTTATTAAGCTTCAGCTGGACGGGTTCCGGATACACCGGAAATCAGTATAACTAGTCTACAGCATCCCACTTTTCATACGTATAATAACATTCGCATCCACCTGGACCAAAAAAATTTTTTTTATCTGCCTCTAATTCTGTTACGATACTCACCAATGTATCTGGTCGTTCGATACGTCCTGATTTACCTCATCTGAATATAATGACTTGTCCACGATAATGGGTACAGTCTGGTATTGATGGACCATGTCGAGAGAAGACAAGAGAGTATCCACCATGAGCCGTTTGTATTTTCGACAGGTCTAGTTGGCGTCACGCGGCGAGATCGACGCCCCAGGAACGTGGGAGAATTACGTCCCGACGCTCGTGGACCAGTGACGGTCTGCTAAACTGTTTTCCAGCATCCATGCGGGACGCTGGACCTGTTTGGGTCCTTGACACGGGACAAAAGGTCATATCGGCAGATGTAGTGTTTCTAGACTTTAAAATACTATAAGAGCATTTACGAAGTCAGGTCGACCTATACTGATTTGTCTAGTAAAAGTGAAATGACTCGTGACATGACTTCGTAAGCGCAGGTACCGGAAGTAGAAGCCGAACTGCAACCACGAAATGAAATAGACGAGGATGGACGCGCGGAATTCATCACAGAAATTCGTGCGAGTACAGAATCGACCGTCAGAAGCTAAAGTAATGGTAGTGGGTGTGGTGTTACGCGGTATGTCATGAACCCGTGAGGTATGGCGGCAATATACCCAGTGACTTATACGGATTATAACGCATGACGATATCTCATATCGAACTGGACACCCTCGATATGCGACGAATGAACCCAGGCACGCCGGACACGCAGGTTTGATATGGTCTCCTATCGTATTATTGCTTGTCCCGTATGATCCCAATATTCTCAATAAAGCATCTTTCGAGATCTTCCGAAAATTCACTAGGATTCCAGGCATTACAGAAATCGCAGACTTATACCAGCCAGGAACGACAGAAGCGGATGACTTTGGGAACGCATTGTAAATATAATAAAGAATATATATATATATATATATATATATATATATATATATATATATATACACACAAGGAGCAAAGACAAGCCCCAGACCGGATAATAAATCAGAATTAATTCCTTGTCCCTAAAACCTTTTGATTCCCCACCTAAAACAAGGATCAGGGTTTTGACACTCCAGGGGCCGTGCGTGCTGCATACGGTTCCCCTCCCCTTCCCTCCCCTATTCCTCCACATCCTTCGTGCGTAACGCATCGCGTTGCGTTTGCGGACAATAAAACACAGTATCCCGTGAATAATCATAACGCGATGTTGGACCCATAAAGTGCACAAAGCCCCCGCCAGTCCTCGTGCCGCCGCTGCTGTTCCAGACATCCACGTAGCGCAGCCACCCTTCCTGGGCATGTCGTTGGCCTATGGGACCCGTCAGGCAAACTACCCCATGATCGACCCTCGATTTACTCGAGCGCTCATTCACTCCGACTCGGTAACTCGCGTAATACACGCGTGTCTCTCATTATGAGCATTCACGAGCGGCACGCGTTGTTTGATCATCATTCTCCACGCGTCACTGATGATGATGGTTTGTAACAACCACTGGGATTGTATCGAACGGGGGCGTTGCGCCTTTTCTTTCCGGTACATAACTCTGTATCGGCATACCGATCGATTTTAGAACACATGGCGATGGGAGGAAAAAAAAAACTAGATCGATGTCTAGGAACTTTTTGTTTGGTCAAATGAAAAAGACAGAAGTCAATCAAGAGACAACTTTCTCGCACTGCCAAGAAATTCGATGACTCCGTAAGAGTTCATTGAGTCCCGGCACACGTGCTTACTAGAACGAAATCTAAGTTTTGCAACGCTGCTTCCTGTTTCCGCGGCGCCGACCCGTGTACAACCGTTGTACTTCCGGTCTAATGCAACTTGATCGGTTTCTGATACGTCAGCGAATTCATGGAACGCTGCGACGAGTTCACTATGTCTCTGTAGACTCGTCCGGGAGAGAATGACGTACCGGGAAGAAATATTTATCCAGGAAAAGGAACTCGCCGATAAAGAGTCCCTGGAAATTTGTGTTGTACCGATGACAAAAGATGGAACTTTTGTACCGGTTTTTTTTCACGTGCCATTATTGGCTAAATTTTACCAAAACGATTATCGAAATTGGCCACAGTGACGATTACCTATTTTTTTTCTGTCGATCGGCAGTGCTGACATTTTTCTGGTTGATCCATTGGCGTAGCGAGTAGCATTCATCACGTTTCGAATGGGAGTGGTTCCGGGCACCTATCTGTCTCTCATTCCGGTATGGCCTATACCTATAGGAGCCACTAGTGTACGGCCCTGGAAACCTGGACACGAACGTACGAATGAACGTACCAAGGTAATATAACGTAATGGATGCCGTCGGGCGATAGATCTCCGTAAATAAATGCCTATGGGCTATGGCGGCAGGCCAGGGTATCGGTATCGGTATGCCGTGTCGTGTGCACCAGTGAAACGCGTTACCCTGGGGCAATCGCGCGTAGGTACCAACCGTACTACCATCGAGAAGGCATCGACCAAGGTAGGAAAAGGTTGGAAGGTTGTAGGTAGTAGCTATAGCATGGCTGCCGTTGTGAGTCCAACATGGCGAGCACTCCTTTTAATGCTCGCCTCGTTGGAATTTATGGCCCGTCCGGCGCAGTTTAATTCGGATTAAACTTATACTGTAAAGAACGAATTAAAGGGATTTGCGATTGGACACGTTGTATATGGACGGTTGCCGTTACGCTGGCACGGGGGTGGCTCCGGTCGGCGTAGGGGATGCACCGGGACCAGAGGATGCTGCTGCTGCGCTGGACGTCGCAACCAGTCAATTTGATTTATTGCCGCGAGACGCCTTGCGTCGCGACGCCTGCTATCCATTTTTTTTTCATCCTTGATACGAATATTTTTGTCAATCCTTCGGCGAGGACGTCCTTGATCTGGGGTTACTCTTTCGGCCGACGCTTCGCCTGGATCCTTTGAGCACTGATGACTCCTGGGGATCATCATGGACCTGGATGCTTCATCAGGACCTCATTTTCCGCTGGGCAGCTGTGATTTTTCCAGAAGATGCTTCAGCTAGACGCACCGGAGTTCGGATGACCTAGAACTGTGGGGCGGAGCATCGCGGCTCAGCGCGGATCAGCCGGATTAGCTCCTTACCCTATACCTAGGATGCCTATAAGTGCTGATGAATACAGATTAAGCGAGCACTGCCACTGTGCACGAGGATCTTCGTGTCACTGGCAAAAGTTCTTAGCGATTTTCGTCTGGTCCTTCTACAGGTCCTGGTCGCAGTCCAGTCGGGGCGTCACTTGGGAATTTGCTAATCTGTTTTGCAGCGCGTTCGACACTTTTACCTTGGGATTAACTTCGAGCTGTCGGAAGTCAAACTGCGGCTGGAGGAATTAAAATTTTTCGTGTGCATTCTCAATGTAAACATTTAATTTTTCTCTTAATTTTTTTCGGACAATCAATTTTTTCAAAAAACTTTACACGAGCTTTCGCGACTTTTTGGAGGAAATAAAAAAAAACCTTTTTCAACCTTGAATTTTATTTTCACGGTTCACACCTCCTTTTGCCGACATCCCTCGACCATTCTTCAACTTTGTTTCTTGGGGTAAACACGCGCTGGGAGTCTCCATTGACAGAAAATTATGGGCGCGACCAGATTTTACCACCCGTGGTCCAGAACTACCACAAAGATTTATTTAACAAGGGATTACTAATTATTCACGGATAATCCAAGTCAGCCTTGATGGGGGTAACTTTTTCTTACCCATCAATATTTCCATACCTCAAAGTACTTGGCTCACCCCCGTTCGATCTTACAAGAAAATTTTTTTTCCATAAATTCTCTTTCGAAAGTTCACTACCCTAAAGGCAAGTCCACAAGGTATACAACGAAGAATAACGCTGATACGTTCGGTTGCGCAAGATCCTCGAGAAAAAGAGAAATAAAATCCTTCTCCAGGTCTCATCACTCCTGCACAAACCCACGTCAGTGCAAGGTAGCCCAACCCAAACCCAACCCAACCCGGTCCCAGCCAGACCTCAGTGAAACCCAGACCAACCCCTCCCGAGGAGGGATGAAATGAAAGCCTCAATATCGGTGATTGCTGCCGCAAGACGCTCGCGAGTTCCCGAGCCGAAAGGAGCCTCCGCCTAGGCGGGATGGGATGTTGACTCTGTGCTCGGTCCCAACTTTTATGGAGATGCATCCTAATATATCCGCTTGCTTGCTCCCGCTTGTGTTTGATGAGCGTACTTCGCGAAGTATATTATCCACCGGGTCGTCCTTGAGAATCACTCGAGAGATGCGATTTCCGGCGAGAATAGAAGAATGAATTACGCGCCAGTGCAGCCTCGGTATGAGTTGCTTGTATTAGGGTGAAACGGAGTAGCTATAGAGAGAAAGAGAGGAAGCTGATTCCAAGAGCAGACTACTCGGTGCTCCCAAAGGGGATCATTCTCAATTTTTCACATTCAGCACTCACCCGGTATAATTATTTTATAAGCAAATTAATCTAACGGGAGACAAATTTACCTCCGACCCGTAAATAAAAATCGTCCCAACCACCGCGTATATTAAGAATATTAACACAAGGGACCCTTAGCCCCCTGAAACGAATACGATTCCCAAGGTAAACCCCCGCCGAGGATTCCTTCTGTGAGGATGAAATTTGCTGAAAATCTGCCGGCGCGACAGTGGCTTATTTTTCATAGGGTATCAGGACCCACCCTCGTCCCCTAGAACGACGTCAGCTCAAGCGGGCTTTGAATGATTTAGTCTCCATAGTAACACGCCACGGTTCGACCTGTGAATTTTTATAAGATAATCGGGAATCGTCCTGAGAGGTCGATACCATGCGCGCACCCGCGTACTTTTATTTTTCATCGCCACCCCCTTTTATTCTCCCTTTGTTTCACGAGCGATTCTACCTACTGTACCACGTCGATCTCTAGCACTTTTTTTTTCTCGTCTTCCCACCCTCGAAATTTCTCTACTTCTTTTAACTCACCCCGTATACCCGCACTGAGTAACTTTTGAGTTTCCACCCTTAACCATTCGGGCTCGTCAGTCCCGATGGCCCCGAGGGCTTCGTTTCCCTCGTTTCCCGATAAATAGCCTTAATTAGAGACCGTTCATTGGATTCGGTTAATGGATCGTCAGGGCAGCATTCATTTAACTTCGGACCGGCAATCTCGCGCTCAGTACATTCCACCGTATATGTTACAATGTTATATCGTCCGGTATAGGAGCTTTTGGGTTTCCTCTTATCCGCTTGATAGATGCTGGGATAACCTTCGGAAACGAGCGCTCGAATCCACCTGGCAATAGACTGGACTTTTATTACTTTAGAATCGAGTAGGCGAACAAGACTCGTGTCCAGTACGGATACCCGGTAAGCCTAACGTTTAGTGCTTACAGCTTTAAAGCCACAGGAATAAATTATTAATAATACACTTCAGTGACACTTTTGCCCAAGAGACAGTTTACTTTTGTAAGAGTGGCAAGACTGGGTTTTTAGTGTTAATAAAATGTTGGCTAGCTTAGTGTGTGCGGTAAAAAAAAATTTATATACGGCCCTGCATATCGGCAGCGAGCGAGGCGGGGCTCGCTTAACGAAGCTACTGTTTGGCCAATTTAACAGATATAAGCCGGCCTAATGCCTTTAAATGAAAACAATGCGATGTCGACTGTAAGATAATACTTCCGGCCGTAAGTTAGGCGAGTCTACCGAGCAGACCAAAAGGTAGTTCGGCAAGCAGCCAGGCAAGCAGACAGACAGGTTCAGGGCGCGGCCTCTGCCATCATGGGTCTCCGAGCCAGCCAGATTTTCAGATACGCCTTTGCCAGTCTTTGAAGGTCTACGGTCCTGAGGTGGACGTGTATCTCTTCAACCCCCTGAGAGCCCAGCATCCCCTATCTGTTTCCTCAATCTTGGCGCCACCCCTGTGCATCCCTAGTCTCTCCGCGATAAATTCTATATCCACTGTCAGTAATTCTGAGTCGAGTGTACAAAATTTTGGCGTTCTCAAAGTCACCGAAAAAATTTCCAAAATTTTTATTCCTCCTTTGCACTACGTCCCTCCCGATTCCTACACTTCCGTTATCTGGGTTTTAAGATCGTAAAGTCACTTTTCTCTACGCTCAGTCAGGAAACGTCTATAGGGACTCTAGGATAGGTTGGGTACGCAGGACCAAAGCCAGAAGAAGCTGAGACCGTAGAATCGGCCGGTCCTCGACTCGACGCGGTCCAGGATTTATGCGAGCTCGGATCGGTTGGCGCCACAGCTCGCAGTCGGATGCTGCAATAACTCGCATTGTATACGTTTACGTAGGAATCTAACCCGGCGGGCCGCGGGTCACAAGAGACACAGGAGAGAAGACACGGAGATACCGCGACCGGTAGGATATTATGCCGGATAGTTTCTATAAGGCTGGTCCTGTAGCAGCTCTTCTTCCTCTGTGTAATCGAGCCGCCGCCTTGGACGACGTCACGAGTTCTGCCAGGAGAACACGAGAAGACCGTCCAAGATGCCCCGCGCTCCTCCTCTCGGTCCATGAGAGCCAATTTCTTTTCCTCCTCCTCGATGTACACATCGTCCATACCTTTTTTTAACGAAGATTTACGGTAATCCCCAGGACCACCGTAAACGCCGTTTTATTTTTTTGTATCCAAAATTTTAACAGATTTTTCAAAATATTTTCAAACATTTCGTTGGAACCCGGTAAAAAATTTTTTCACACGAGATTCCAATGAGCACGAAAAAGAGAGAGAGGACTACATAAGCACGAGCCCCAACGACGAAAGTTTAGTTAGTATTAGGTTACGGCGCTACAAATTTAAACGCAGCTCGGCACGTGTCGCTCCGAGAATTCCCTTCAAAGCTACTTCCACGTAAGAGGAGCCTCTTATCGTGCCACTTGTCACGCGAAGTGTTCCTAGAAAGTAAAGCACGACTCAATTCTGACCCGGTTCCACGTTCCCCGTTCCAAGTGCCCTGGACCAACGGGTGCATAAACGCGGAACGAGCGAATTGATATCGGACGAAGAGTTCAGGAAGATCGATTAGAATCTAAAGAGATAATAATTCAAATGGCAGATGATCCAATTTGGTTATCTTCCCAGCATCCCCCTCACCCAGTCCGATTCCTTCGTTTCCGTTTCCTCCCTCCTCTCTCACCTTCAGCCTCTCTCCCCCTCCTCATCTGTAGCCCCATCCGAGGCGCGTATTATCCCTCCGACGAAAAAGGATTTATCCATCCAGCATCTCTGTCCGGTGCTGCTGCATAATGTAACAACAGTGCTTCGCCGGGCGAAACGTCAAAAGCAGTGTTTCGTGAAGATTTAGAGAGGGTGGGGTTCCTCAGGTTATGAGTTATGAGTTGATGTATCCCCGTTGATCCCGCGTGATACGGGCCGCATTGTGTCGCTGCTGGCTGCTGGATGCTGGACCCCTTCCCCTTGGCCGCAGCAGCTCCGAACTCCCAGCGAACAACAAGCCAACAACAACAATGTGAGTTGGTACCTCGCTCAGTCACTCTCTCTCTCTCTCTCTCCTGCTAAGGGATAAGGGAGGTGGGAGATGGAGATGGCGTAGGAGGTGGTGCCATTGTGTAACAATAATTCCAGTTACACGCGATACGGGGCTACGGATGAAATCCTAGAGGAGTCGTCCTCTCCTCCATCCCCGGCGACCCACCGATTCTCCTCGCGACTGTTAGGGTGGTCCTACGAGAAGCGCAGCACGGTAGCTACCTAAGCTAAGCCTAAGGATGCTTTATCTGACATATTATCTACCTTCCCTCACGGCTTCTCTCGCCTCCGCTTCTCTCTACCAAAGAGAGACGAGGATCGACCATTCACACCGGAGGAAACCGTTTTCTACGCTCTGACGTATACACGCTGCAATATTCTGATATACTTTTGTACTTTTATCACGCTCCAAGAGCTAAGACCTAACCTCACCCGTCTTACGGATCCCTCGTAAGGAGATTCTCCTGGGGCATCGGTTAGGTTAGGATTGAACATCGGTCAGCTTTATACGTGTTCATCCAAGTTACAGGGAGTTCGCACCGTTACCTCCCAGCCGACCCCCCAGTAGCCTCTCAAGACGCACAATTCCATATAATACGTGGACCATATCTCAGGATTATAAGATGCTCGGACTAGTCAGAGATATCATGGATGAAGAGAGAATCCCCATACTGCTAGGGAATGTAAGAGGGAGTCGGGTAATGGTGAAGAGAGAAAAAGAGAGAGAGAGAGAGAGAGAGAGAGAGAGAGAAGCCTCCAGTGTATCTTGGATAAGAAGTCGAGGATCCTGAACGACGTGTCTCCGTGAGGTTGCTAACATGGACCCAGGCTCGTGTTCACGCAATGACGCAGAGACAAACTGACTGATGATATAGTTGAAATCCGTGAACGCGCGTCTCTCGGTAGACCTCATACGCCTATAAGACAAGCATGTGTAATAAGGAACGAAGAATTCAGTCCTGGCGTCGACTGGAATGCGAACTATGGCGTCTCGGGATCCCCGAGCCCTGTCTGGACTCGAGACCTCGTGCACCGAACACTTATGACGGTATTAGAACAAGATTAAACTTGGATATTACCAACGGCTAGCTCGAAAACCAGCAGGGACTTTGGCTCCGGACGAGCATACGAGACGCGAGTGTCGAGAAGGTTGGAGGAAGACAGAAAAAAAAATGATAAACCAGAAGTCAGAAGAGGGCGAAGAAAAAAACCCTATGGAAACCCAGGCTGGCCAACGTTTAAATGCGGAAAAATCCAAACCAAGTCTGACTTACTTCATAGCTCAGAGCGAGTACCTACTGCTCAAGTACTCCGGTACGAGGACACAATTTCGAAGCTGGTACACGTACCGCGGAGGATTCTGTATGTTTGTCTACTTCGTTCTGTCGTCCGCACACTATCAGGAAATTACCACTCGAAATAGCACATACGAGCTTATACACACTAAGGAGAAACTACTCCCAGAAACGGGACTCCGAGCCGGTTTAATTAACTCGGACTGGCTGTTTTCTGTCAATATTTTCACTCGCTGCTACCGACTGCTACGGTTTCACGTTCTAGTACTTCTTCCTCGTACTTCCCTTCTGCTAGCGTCAACTTCCGTCTCCGTATACGTTATTCGCCAGGACCTCACTGGTCCCAAGGGAAAGTAAATTCGGGACATTAAAAATCAGTGTAATTTTGAAACTTGAGTTAATTCCTAATTAACTGGTGGTCCTTGCCAGGGTGTCAGTTTGATGATTTGTCAGTTTTGATCCTCGTTAGATTATCCATCAGTGCCACTTGCTTTCGTGTACAATGGCTAGCCGGGGTCACGTGGGCACCTCCACTACGGTCTTTGTCATTAAGAACCCCAGGGTTAAGGCGACTCGTAGTGTCGGCGATCCTTGCCGAAAACCTTACTGCGGTAAATACACATTGTGAAACACGCGTCACTTTGAATAATAAATCAATTTCAAGGGACAAAGACGGGGCCATGATTATGTATGGGCATCGTCCTAGTGAGCCTGGGCTGAGCGGAGTAGTTGATATAGCCACGGTTGGGGTATAAGGTCTTTGATGTATTGAGTTGGCCCGTGTCGGTTTGGTAAGTACCACTAACCCCTCCGTGGCCGCCCTCAACCTACGAAGCCCCAAATCTCCATTCAAAGAGCAAACAGACCCACCAGAGTTACGTAGCCTTCGCGTGTAGCCGACCCCGCGATACTAGCTTATACCGGCATTAGTACAGTAAGGAACGACTTTGTCCTTAAACGAAAGGACAAGGATGTCCTAGTTAGGCTGGGTTCACAATTTTAAGGACTATTTCTAAGGGCGCTTTTCATTAATAGATTCGATTGTTTTAGTCGCTGCGTATACCAGGCTTTGCTGGTGTACTCTGGGGGCGGATCAAATTGTTTGCATGGAAACGCGACTGTTCTATCCCTGAGGGTCTTTTGTAGCTACAGGGTGCATAACCTGCAATTGATATTGGCTTTTGACAGTCAAGGAAAACGCTATGAGTTTTAAGGCTGGTTTCCATTCCTATTGGCTATTCTATCCTGGGACACCCACCTACCATTCTCTCACGCATCCCCTAACAACGCATTAACATGCATGAGCCCTGCGTGATTGTTTTACCCTAACCCTCGAAAATCTGAGCGGGCTGTGATCACGTCGAAAATCAGGGAGCTGCGCGTGCATCCAATGCAAATTTAATGTCGAGCATCGATTCGCGGGCTCGATTTTCATTTCGTAGAGATTTTTTTGGGACTTTTGTACTTGGCTTTTTTTTCAATGGGAAATATTAATTTTTTACTGTTCAATTATTTTTCACTGCTCGTACCACTGGTGTGAAGTTACCTTTAAATTTTTCAACCCTTAAAAATATTCTCTTCTTGTTATAAGGAATTACGAGGCATCCATCACTTACCGTAGTAGCCACTTTTTCCCGTTCGACTGCTTCTCGATAATACAGTCGTTATGAAATGATGGCGGCTCCGCCGGCTTCTGGGGAAGCTGCCATTTTCGTACCCGAGATCGAACCCCCCCTGCTACCCCTGCTTTTTCACGTTATAGGTACTACGTCCTTCTCGAGCCACCCCGCCCTTCTCGAAGCCTATGAATACTAAGTAGTTTATAAAAATGTTGATTTAGCACCTCTGCCTACTTACTTGGCCACCCTCTACATTATATGTCTTTATGACGTAAGCAGAATTATCAAAAATACTCAATCGACTCGTGAAACTTTCACAAATAATCCCGTTATACTTTCTCCGGTGTGTAAGTGAGATACGAAATAAATGTTATTCGCGAGTAAATTTTTTTTTTTTTGTCAAATTTCGTTCGTCCACATCGATTGCGTTATTCAGCCTAATTTTGTATCTTCCAAGTTATACCGATTATATGATAATAGATTAATTAACTTGCAAAATGAAAATGCCCTGGCGTTTCTTCGTGTAACAGTGAAATCAGATAAGACGCCATGTTGGAGCACTTTCGTGTCATCCCGGGCGGCCAATCAGCAACGGGGCGGGAAGCCCCTTTAGCACTGCTTAAAAGGGGGAGAATGAGTTTAAAACTCGCCCGGACTGATCCGCTGTAATTAGCGTTGGTGATCACTGGCGCGGCTAACCCGTTCGTAAGGATGCCCCTCAAATCAGAAACAAAGGCGGGGTCACCCTCTTCCGCAGCAGCTGAAGTCTTCTTCTGGCGATTATACCACGGGAATCGATACCCCGCAAGATTTAATCTCCTTGATCGCTAATTATCCCTCCCCCTTGTACCCCCGACGATTCTACTTCGCCGGCGGAAGTAAATTAGGTTACAGACCACCTCCACGAAGGCACCACCACGACCACTGCCAGGCTCCGAAGACGGGGGTACCCATTTACAAGCTGCTGGCTCTTACGCTACAGATAAAGTAGTGGATACCAACCTAACCCTACCCGAGGACAAAAAATGACGTAACCGTCACCGAGTAAAATCTCTCAAAAAAATGAGCCTAGAAAATTTTCAAAATTCATAGTAAAATGAAAATCCCAAATTTTTTTTAACATAACCTCCCCCCGCCATACAAAGATTTCTTTTCGTTCTCTTCGTCTCCGTTTGACACCGTAACATTTCCTGCTACATTGTCAACAGTAAGCACGAGTCTGGACCATCCTCCCCTGTACTAAGGATTGTCACGGGACATTTTGATTGGTTCGTAAAAATACAGGAGCAACAGAGAGGGAGATATTCTGTGGCAAGAACGGTAGGTAAAATTTAATGGAAATCAGTGGCCCATACAGGATACAGATGTCCTACAAAACAGGCTGACTGGACTCATAATAGACACCGGGAGTATACGAGGACGCTAAGTAGCAATCCCACAGGATTTTTGGACAATGGCTCCCCTTTCGTATATTTTGACTTTTTGACAGATGGCTGCCGCGACGACCATTCTCTCCACCTTTCTACGTATTACTATACCATACAGTCCTATACGCCATACGTATAACCATACGACCAATATCTCTATATGTATTAAGCATAAGCCTGAGCCTGCGTGAACCTGGATTTTTACACCGAACAGAAGCTTCGTCCCGGCACGGACCAGGTAGACAGGAGGAGAGCATCTATGGTCCCCATAGACGTGGTTATACGTGGCACCTTCCCGCATTCCGTCCAACTCATCATTCATTCCAGTTTGACTTCGAACCCCCTCCCCACCTTCTACCCCCCGCTGTAACTTTCGGAAAGAAAAAAATAATTGCCCGTAAAACCAACATTTCGTCCTGTTTCCTGAATGCTTACTCGTCAGCGGGATATTCCCTGTTGTGACCGATGTCCACAATGAGACCAGGAGCAAACATAAATGCTAAATATCCCTGAAGAGTCAAAGCCAGTTTCACTCTGGACACTGGGGACACTGTGGATGCTGTGGATGCTGTGGATGATGACTCTCTTCCAAGCAGACATATACCTGACTCATTGTATCTTCAAAGGAACGCATAGGAAACATCTTACGTCACTGACGGATATATATATATATATATAATTCTTATTGGGACTCTTCCTACTCTTCTTCAAAGTCAAAACGTCCCTTTAATCAGTTCTTTGACTCTCGCCTGAGCTGGTCCCTGTATTCTTGGCTTTTCTTCAATGAATGAACCTCCATCTCCCCCTGGTAACCTGACCACCCTGAAAGATGTGATTTATAGGTAGGGGTCATTGCTAGCGATTCTAGACTCATAGAAATATTTGGACGCAATTGTGTCTGAACTCTGGATCTGGCTAAACATTTTCATTGGAGGATGAAAGAGCGGCGGAGGGGAGGGTAGGGGAAGTCACCGCATCCTCTTGCACTCATAATGGAACCACCGACTAGGAAAAGTGAAACATCACGTGAATAACCTCTCAGAATGTCTCAGAGCCTGAGTGTGGATGCTGCGATGGCTTCACGCTGCTGGACCACCTGCCTGCGCACTGACGTCTTATTTCGTTTCTCGCGCTGCTCGATTACCGTTTAACGATTACACGCGTGCCTCGGATGCACCCGTAGTCCTTTCATTTATTACCACCCTAACAAGATCCTTAATGTATACAGCGTATGTGTATAAACTGATACATGTGGGCACGTATGAAGATCAAGGAAGCCATTATGCATGATCTTACATTTAGCGAACGGCTGATGTACAGTCTGACCGAGCGAAGACCTTATCGGGCTAACTTTTTTCTTATCAGCGACCAATTAGTCGAGAATGATTATTGCGTGTATAGAAATAGTAGAGGCATTAAGTATGGATAGGGAATTTGTTATTATTAGATATATAATAATAATAATTTTTTCCAAATTTACTCTTATCACAATATTATCAGAACGTACTAGGAAAGATGGCTGAATGTGAAAATTTTCCCATTAGGCTACAACTGCATAGAAATGGTACACAGTGCGTATTCAAGAAGATGGCTTTATTCATTGCACAGCATCCGAGGTCGGGGGTGATCCGTATGACGTATACAGTACGTTATACCATAAGGGTGCCGTGTGGGTGGCATTTTCTCACGGGGTGACTTTTTCACCGGTGGTTCCCCCGAGTCGGAGAAGAATTCGTGAATAGATCCTACCACTCTCCGGCCCTCTTTTTTCTCTCTCTCTCCCACTTATCCTTCGCTGATCTCTGTCTCGCTTTATCTCTCCTTACACTTTTGCCCTCTTTTCTTTACGCCTACTCTCTCTCTCTCTCTCTCTCTCTCTCTCTCTCTCACTTACCGCTCCTCAAATCGCATTTATCCGCGAGTTACGAGCGACCCTCTTATGCCTACTCCACTTTCGTACCTTTACGGTCGCTCTATAGAAACGTCAATCAGTCGGGCGCTGCCTCTTTTCAGGATAATTCTAAAGTCCGTCCCCTCGTCAATTGATCCCATCTCAGGCGCATTCGCGGCCGACCTCGAATCCGCAAAAATTGGAATAGGATCGTGCACGCACACGGCATCTGCATATATACACAGTTAAGGAGAAGTGGCTGCTATAGGAAGAGACTTTTTTTTGCACATCTGCGAAAATGGGACTGTCGCTCGACCGAGCCAAGGAAAACGGTCCATTCTGTATCATGTGGATCGGACATAACGATTTCCGCTTTTGGCACATCCGTCACCCTTGGATCAGCCCGAAATACTTACTCGTCCAGGAGATCCAAAATTACGACGACTCCTGTAATTGACGAGATTCGCAAATCTATTTTTGCATCATCACGACGACGTTTCTCAATGGAAAAAAAAATCCCTACAGATTTTTTATCTCCCTCCTCTCCACATCGCCAAATAGTATAATTGTAATTGACAAAAATTCTAATTCTATTTTCTGTCTTTCCTTCGAACTTACAGCATTTCGCCATCCGAATAGATTCTCTCGTTCAGCTATTCATGTCTATAAATACCTCACGTGTACATATACACGTATGACTATTTTTTTTTAATTTTATTTCACCAGTCAGTGTTTTTTTTTCCATTTTCAACGCGCCACTTTCCGACGGCGATTATTGGAGATGCGGCACAACGGAATCGACGGAAGGACGCGCTTTGGACGGCAGGACAAACGGATGGACGGACGTGGGGAATAGGGGGGGGGGGAGTTCAGACTTTGCATGAATGCGCAGATGCGGGTGCAACAGCTTGCGTAACGCGCTCGCCAAAAGCAAAAGGGAGCCTTCATAGTTATATTGCCTCCTGTCAATCACAACGGCCGCTCGTCTCGTCTCTCACACGAACGAGTCGATCCGTTCGTCCGGGCGACAAATAAATATCCGCCCTAAAGCGGCCATTGCCTGCAGTTTTCACGTGACGTCCAAACTCGTATCGCGAATCCGAAATTATCAAGCACCCCATTGACCACCCATAGCAACACACAGTACACGGGTACCAGAATCCAAACCGAAATCCATTCGGAGGACCCCCCCGAGCCAAAATGAAAAGTCAAAATCGAAAATTCCAAAAATACCTATACACGATACCTATATGTCATATATAGTTAAAAAATGTCCTCCCTCCACCTCACGAACCTCGAAATCGTTTGTTTCGCAAAATGTTTAGCCAATTGGCACTACAAAGGGTCTCTCGTCTCTCCTAGAGCTTCTAGCCGGAGGTAATGGCCGCAGCAAACCCCCCCAATAACAATATATGCCCTAGTATTCCACGGGGTTCGCTATATATATATATATATAGTTAGAAGGCGGCCGGGCAAGACGGCGAGGGGGTGGTTACGCTCTAGATATAGGCGGATAAATCCGTGCAGGAAGGCAGCAGCCCGTGTTCGAGAATCGGGGATTTATTCGGAAACTATTGCGCGAGCGGTGGTCGGGTAACTGCTCGGCTAAATGCTTCGACCTCCTCCACCTACTCCACCACCTCCTCCACCACCTCCTCCACCTCCATCTCCCCGTCCTTCGTACCTCTGCCTACCACCTCCAGACCCCCCCGAAAGCCCCAGCTCCCCTCTAAACAGCTCTAAAACGCTCAAACGTAATATATTATTGGACGTACCCGCGTCCCGTATTTATCTGGGCATGCCTCTGCACGAGGGAGCCGCCGTAAAGCTGCCAGCGCAAAGTATTGCATAAATAAGTGCGCCGGCGAAATATTCATGGCCGGCATCCCTCCTGACGCTCGTGGGTTTTCGCCATTCCTATACCGTAGCGGAGGCGAACCTTCCGGAACCCCCCAAAAGCGCGGATCTATTCATGAGAGCTTCTATCAATGCTGCTCTCCGATAAATTTACTCCTCAGCTTGTTCCTGGGATATGTGTGTATATAGATATACGTAGTGGTACAGGACCCTGTACCGGGATATACCGTTAGATCCTTACGTAGGTATGGTATATTGTGTTGCTCCGTATATAGGTACTCTTCTTTCCTCTTCATCCTTTTCATCCACTGCTCCGCAGCCCTTTTGCCCTGTGTCATTCAGACTTTACTCATATCGATATACCGGCATTACTATCTTTCGTATATACACTGTCAATTTTCTATTTACGATGCCACCTCGTACTTCACTCGATCGTTTTGGCTTCATGCTTTTCTCTTTGGGATCCTCTGCTCTTCCACTTTGCTGCTACTGTTCGACGGTTTATGGTTTATACGTACCAGTCGAGGTAAAACCGTCTCTGGCTATGTTTCTTGGATTCCCGAAGGGTTTTTTAAAAAAATCGATAAAGATTTCACGAGATCGATTTTTGTATGGATCTCGAAATGCATTCTGGCTCCTATTTTCTTTTGGTACGTAGATATCTCTGTGTGGGGGAGAAATTTTTTTTCAACATTTTTTTTTCCAAAATAGCATCGATTCGTATAAGATTCATCTATATGCTTACTCTGTGGTGGTTATTTAAAAGCTTCTTCTTTTTTTTCCTTTTTTTTTGAACTCGACGAGCATCGTGGATACGACAAGGAGGTTTTTCTTCTCGAAGATGGTGTCTGCGACCAGACGCGAAGAACAAAGCGGCGATAAGTCTCGAAAGTGGTGCCGCGAAGGACTCCGAGCAAAAGCTTCTCCTGATTGTTGTGTGTAACTGTAGGCAAGAAAACGGGAGAAGAAGGGTGATTAATCTTGCGGTCTTCCTCGTCTCAAGGCGCGGACGTGCGTTATTGATGGAGACTTCTTTCAGCCTCCTTTAACGTGTCCTGCCTCACCTTTCCCTCTGCACTGCCATAGCTTCCTTATACCCAGCGGGTTGGGGGGGGCAGTGGGGGGGACCACCCTTTACAGACTCCCTAGACATTCCCAATCCGTTGTAGCTCTTTTTCGAGATCTAACGTCCCTGGTCTGTGAAAAAATGTAATTACCTGTTAGGAACGAAGATGCGTGTGGACCGTAAGGGGGACGAGAATGAAAAAAATTTTTTGAAATTTTTCTTTTCGATTTTTTATAGTCAAGTGCAAAAGTAAGGTGAATTTCTTTTTGCTCGATTATAAGAACCCTCGAAATTACCGATAACACGAAGGGCCAGTCAAAGTAGCGTATTACCTTCCAGAAGGAAGAAGTCCCCTTCATAATAGGGGGATGAAGTTGGTACGTCATTTCTCTTCATCCGCAGCTGTAAGCCGAAGAAAAAGGAGGCGGAGGGAGTTACGCGCTTTTTCTACAGGCCGCCATTAATATCCGTTGCCGCGACGCCTCCTCACGATTTGTCAACATCTGATATTTAATTTTACGCCCTCGCTACGCCGTGTACGAATCTTCATCCTTCCTAACCTACAGACACTTTTCTCATAGTTTTTACTCGTCTAACCTAACCCATGTTCCTGGGTACGTATAACCGGTATGTATGCGCTATACGAGGATCTAAAACACAGAATTTCATATACCCTGCGACCTGATGGTTTACGACTTAATTTCCGTTCTTCGTTCGAACCTACGAAAAAGACACCCTGTATTCACGAAATTTTCAACAGACTATATTAGTACGACGCCATCTGACACCTCTCGTCCTTCTACCGAAAATTAGCGGAAGCATTACCATAACAACGGAAGCCGCCATGTCTTCTACAAGTCAAACAACGTAGCAACGGCACTGCCCGATATCCTGCAGCAATGCGCAACATGTGTAAGCTAAACCTTGGCTATACACTAGGGAGAGGTTAACCATCGCTATTGATTCCAGCAGTCAGTTATTAGTTGGTCGTGAGAATGCATATGGGAGTTAAAAAACATTCACACGTTTTTTTTTTATACGAAAATAACATTTTCCGGGTTCATAAAGACATTTCCATCGATACTGTGACTTGGGAAAAAAAATTTGGGGGAAAATTTTGGAAAAAAAATTTTGAGGCAAAACATTTTTTTAAATAAAAACGTGTAATACACTTCTCAATAGCTCAAACCAACCATCTTTGTCACGTAAGATCTCTGGTTCTTCAATTCCGGTCATTTCCCAACGGGTGGTCAGACAAGTATTTCCCTCCTGGCCTAACTCAGTCCTCTTTCTTTTGACGCAGACGGCGACGTCTGCGCGCGCACATTTGCCTCGAGTCGGTGTACGCGAGACATTTTTCATATAGTCCGAGCGCATCTTTTTTGCGCCGATACTCCGTGTCGTAGAAGCAAGTAGATATAAACGTACTAGCAACCAGAAGATAATAGACGGTAGCCGGCCTCCCGGGTGCCGTTAATCATCGGGGATGAGACCGTAGGTGAGCCCACGGTGCGAACCGCAGGGATGTGATAGTGTGACGTGGGACGTGGGTTCCTGGGTTACTGGGATGAGATGGGAGGTTATGCTTGGGATGCTGCGCTCCGAGGGAAACGGAAGTGACCGCACGCCCGGGTACCGGGTATCCCGTTGGGAGGGATGATGGACGCTGCCGGTCATCTCTTCCTACGTTCTAGCAGCAAAAAGATCATCTACAGGGCGTTCCAGACATAACTCAGTAAAGGATAAGGCACGTGTCCTTAACAAAGTCGTTTAGGAAGCAAACCCAAAAAAAGAGATAAAATTCCTTATTTTTTGAAAAATTTAAAAAAACTGGTAACTTTGACTTTTTGGCAAATTTAACCGGTCTAGTAATTTATACGAAATTTATGAAACACCCCGTTATACGTTCGACGTTCTGTTAAAAGATACCAAAGCGTCGGTAGTGACGTCGTGTGAAAGAGAATTGGTATTAATGCAGTAGCAAAGTCCGAGATGAATGATGATTCGCTTTAGCCTTTTGCTCCTTTTCACATTCCTATGGAAAATGGATATTAATGGGTCACGGGGTAGAAACGGTCACTCGTTTAGCGAAAACTCGGAGGGCGGTTATCATTAGGAGGCTGAGGGATGAATCAAATTAACGTATGAATATACTATACCCATCAAAGACACGACCCCTGTCAACCTAACCTAAAACCACGTGTCTATAAACCCCATGAACAACAATCCCCCATAACACACGCCATTTCAAAAAAAAATTTCAAAAATCATATAACTACTCAAAAAATAAAATGACAAATACAAAAAGGGCGAATCCCTAAGAAAATCTGTACTGTTATAAAACAAGTACGAAACCGGTTCAATGTTATCAAACATCGAGCACACTTGGAATCCTGTTAGCGAGGTATTAGGGTCACAAATACTGGGACTTCGTCGTTTTCCAGTAACTAGCTCGATTCCGAAAGCCACGGCAAAGTAGTGAAGTAGTTATCGCAGACGCAGTATAGATTCCAAACAGCACTGGCTACACTAAGATTGAAAGTGCATATATTAAGGGTGATGACTGTAGCCAGTTTACGAGTATAGTATATGTATATGGTGGTGGGTTTAGAAAAGGGGTCGTGACTGGACCGAATCGTTTATATCGGTTGGCTACCGTTACCGGCAGAGTAGGTAGCTGATAAGCTAATGCGTTTCGTGGCTCTAATGAGGTTGATTGGCGGCGAGCTACGCCTCTCAGCCTATCGGGACACCGAGTGTGTTCACCTCTGTTAGCTCTAATGTACAGATTATTATTTACTTAAAAAGCTGTTAGCGACAGTTTGTAAGTGTCCTGTCGGCTTGGATAATGCGTATACATAAAATCCATTCTATACTCGTTCTCTCTGCCGATCTTCTCGAGCTCCTCTCTCTCCTCTCTCTCTCTCTCTCTCTCTCGCAGCCGATCGGTTACCGCAGTATAGTCTGTCGGCTCAGAACACAGGCGTCGAGATTACCTCGTATAAAGCGAGTGCCTTGACTACCTCGACTGCACAGAGAAAGTACCGGTCATATTTATCAGTGACAACTCTGTTCCGTGGCAAGGAAACGCGATCGGATCGGGTTTTTCTTGCTCGCGATACCTACCGATTCCTGCCGCCATAGTCGGTCCAGCTCGGCCATCTACGACGTTACCAAGAGGAATAATAAGAGGAAGGTTCCCTCGGTATATATATCTATATAAGTAGCATAGGGTATGTACATATGGACCGTACCTTTGACTCGTTTTATTTCCCAGCACGCTTTGCTCTCGATCGCTCGTTAACGTCCAGACGTAATTGCTTCGCGCTCGAGCGGGACATCGTTGCCGTTTCGAATGACCGTCCTGGCCGGAATGTCCTGTTCCTGACTCCTGAAAAAAAATAACGATAATGCAGATTGCGTGTTCCGGGCTGTTGGAGTACCGTTCCTGAAACCGTCCTGGGTATATAAGTCATCGTTAGGCCACTGTGCACTGCGAGCTGGTTGATACGATTGGTATAGGAGCCAGATCTATAAAATAAATAGTTTCTTGAATAAACGAATTATTAGACGTGTTTGGAAGATTATATGACGCTCTCGAGGATGTGGATATGTGGAATGTATTTTTATTGGGGGGTTTAGGGAGGGATGAGATTAGTATATAAAGCCTGGGTAGCCTATACGAGCCGTCAGGTCATCATACCGATATATTACGTCCTGATGAATATTGATCAGTCTCTAATGGCCCTTCTCTCATTATCTAATGGGAAGCAGGTTGGCCAACTGTCGCCCTGCTCGTAAAATTACGCTCGGCTATGTCAGCCAGTTCGACACTTCGACATTCGAAGCAGCAGAAGGAACTATTAGAGACTCCTGGCTGCTACCGGGTCCGACTGTACCAGTTCAGAGGACTCGTTGACTCATCCGGGTCTGAGCTGAGGGTACGGGTGTGACTCTGCATTGTTATGTTAAGGTAATTGGCTTCAATGGGAATTCATTAGATTTCATTAGGGCAAAGTGTTCTAGGACGCACGTTGGACCTCCTCTTCGAAGATGATCAGCCACCCCGGAAGCTCCTGTATCTGGATGATTCTGGAAAAGTTCAGCTTCCCCTGGCATCTGTTTTTCTAGATCCGATCTATCCTGGGTAGATCCTTATCCTGTGGATCGTTCGGTCTTCCGGACCTGGTCCCAATCTGCGGCCATTCCGCAGCGATTATCTCGGCGATGCTGGAGACAGGACTGGACTGAAAGAGGAAAGAGCCTTGGTTGAAATGAGAATGAAATCGCTGCTTCTGGCGATGATCCACCAAGTGGGGTCGCCGCCACCCGGACTATGGTCGAGTAGTCACAGATGGCCAATTACCCCCGACAATAAACACAATTTAATTTTATATTCATTCCACTTAGCGCTTAGGCACTAGGTAATCCATCACGTGGGATTACTCGGCTATCTCATGCCGGCCCACACCTCCTCCTTTTGCGCCTACAATGCCCGCACCGAATAATCCTCACACTGACTCGCGTATACGATACTCTGGGCCTAATGTGTCCGTGCTACATATTTATATCCCAGATCGTTGATAGGCCCAGCGCTACTGGAAACGATTGCTACGTTAGGCCTGGATTAACCCTTCGCGCTCGGACCTTAACTTACACTCTGCGATTTTACCTTTTTCAATATTGTGCTTTGGTACCCCTTACACTTGGATATTTTTTTTTTCCGTGGTAATTACGTATACAGTGAAAGATTAGAAATTTAAAGAATACACGGAGGTGAAGTTATGTTAAAGGGAGTGTATATGCGGGTTGGTAAGAGAATAGGCGAGAACGAGGGAACGTAAGAGAGTATAAAGATGGCGGAGTGAGAAGTTGGAGACAGTTAATTTCGCAGTGCCGTTTGCTATATGTATACAGCCGACTCCCTTGGGAAGATATAAACAGGAATAAACGCAGCGTAGCCGTCGTCGCTTCTTATGTAAATCAAGTGGAAAAACTCGCGTGTTTTCAACGTGTTTTAATTATTCAAGCGACAACTTTCCGCAATGAAATTAGACTCCGGAGTCGTGACTTCTAACGACAAGTGTTTTGCTTATGGCCGATACTTCCGTGCTGTCGGAATGTAAGGTAATACTCTGAACACTAACCTAACCTGTCCATAACTTGATTTTCCTCCATTTTCAATTGGCGAATAACTCTGGTTCTTCACTCTCGATACTTCTGCTATAACCTCGTAGTATAGATATGCCTATCTCAACGGTTTACCGTAGTACCAATTGCGGCCGCAGTGTCGCCACGGTCGCGGCGAACTCCACGAAAATCGTGTACGCCACTCTCGGTTACGAATTTCCCAGGAAGAACGTGCCCGGACTCGGTTACATTGCCAATTGGCAAATATAGCAGGGCTAGCAAACCGTAGTACAGTGTTGTAGTTATTCGAAGGTAACGATAGCAGTCGTGCCGCCAGAGCATACAGAAACGCGTGTGGCGTTGCGTTGTATGAATGAAATTATTTGCTTCTTGGAATACGACTGTACGACTGCGACGTTGGAGGTGTTGATTGCAGCGCCGGCTGTATTTTACGCGCTCACGTCTTGGCCCATTCTTATATCGTTGGCGTGTTAAACCGGCTCTCCTATGGCTCCTACAAACTCGGAATATTGCCTAAACTATCCGCCTGGATGCTCACACTCGTGCAACTTCGCCGATTCCGGCATCCTTATTGGTACACGACACATATGCGTATCCCGGCAAGCATTCAGTATGTAAAAATTTTATTACAATATTGCACATAGGGATATTAAATATTTCTAACAGTAATAAATACTATACGCATTAATAATCTCTGTACATAAAATTCCAAAAGTCATATGGTAACGATGGTCACGTTTATGTCAATTCTCAGATTAGGTTATAATGCGCTTCTGGCAAATTCAACGCTTAGAATTTTCTCTCTCAATCTCTCTTTTTTCTTTTTTTTTTTTTAAATACCATCGTTACTTTTGTGCATGGAATCTCCGGTAATATTAATTATGAACGAACGGTAAGCTTCGATCGTATATCGCTGTAAAGGATCCCCCATTCGAGCAATGGATCCCGCAGTTCGTAGCGTTTCATTGTGCTCCACCGCACGGCCAGAAGTCAGTCTTATTTATGGCTATATTAATCCTTAAATGGTATCTAATGTCACACCAGCGTGGCAGATCTATCTGATGGGAGGGACGCTACCTCTTGTGTGTAGGACTTGCCATTGTCGTAGGTATTCATGCGTGTTTTTGTGTTCGTACTGGCAGCAGTCGTACGTACAAACGACGGTGTCGAGTTACCGGATGGTACACCGCGGGGCGTCCGTGACTTATACCCTGGGCAACCCTCTTCTCCATGGCCAGGAAGGCCTCCCTCCTGGCTACCCTGACAACCAAGATGTTTTGCAAAACATTAGTATCTGAGGTACGTTCAAAAATTTTTCCCCCTTTTTTTAACGACTCGAAACTCGTGAATTTCGAAAATCCAAAACCTAACGAATATTAAAAGTACCATAATTTATTGATAGTGCTCACGTATTTCCCAGCAATAACCTGGTAATTTTTTTTTTTCAGGAAAAAGGGGTAAATACCCAGCACCGTGGTTTAAAAATAAATTCAAGCACGGGGTTAACGAAGTGCCTTACATTTTTTACCATGAAAACGAGAGGCAGAGCGTTAAACGTCGCGGTATTGTGTTACCAGACATAATACGCGACGGGGGTTGCTGCATTTAATCCAGCAATAACAGAAATATCAGCAGGACACAATGGCCGCGGTAGTCAGGGATGATGCTACCGGTGAAGCTGGTTGGTTATTGAGGTGTCACAGCCAGGAGCAACAACGTGTGAACCAACCGAGCCGGGGCTAATGAATGGCATCCTCCCTTTTCTTTTCTCTATGAAAAATTATTGTTGTGCCTTAAACCCCTACCAGGTTGCATTTCGTAGTACGACCCACCACCGCGTAGTGGCGCCCCGCAGCGATGCCAGCTGGTCTCCATTGCACTATCTCCATATAGGACCGTGCATACACGAAGCGTGTACTAATGTGTACATATATACATATACATACACTGGACATTTATGCCATTCGTGGCGGAATACAGGCTCGGCAACGGAGGTATCGGATCGTGCGATAGAAATACAGGAAGGAACACACGTAGCAAGGGGCGAGAAGAAGAGAAGGGAGAAAGAGCGGCGTATAGCTGCGAGCCAAGCGAGCATCGTGGCCGCACATTTGTCTTGATAAAAGAGACGAGCAAATTAAAAGTAATGATTTGTAGAAATATTTCGGCCCCTCCCCCCAGGGAATGGAGCCATTACGATGCCTAATGCCTCATCTGTTAGCCGTGCGAATCCGGCTTGTTCCTATGGGGTATGCTTACACCGCTCCATTTATAAAGCCAAAGGAAATAGTATTGCCGGTGTGTGCGCCAGGGTTACCAACAGGAAGCGAGCAACCGAAGAAGTCAGGATCGAATTTTTTTAACTGTTTGTATCCAATGCGTACGTGTATACGCTGTATGTGTACTGTAGTATGATATAGGTATAACAAAGCCACCAGTCCCTATATAAAACGACTCTTTTCAGCTATTCGCTGCTGAGATGCTGGAGAAGCCTAAACCTCCTTGTGTACCCGGTTCGGGATCCTCGTAGATCTCGTGAGAGGATATCCAAGTGAAATCATCCCGTGGGCGCCTGGCGCAATGCGACTTAATGGAATAGAAAGAAGATTCCCTGTGCGGAACTATGTATACGAATGCCCTGTAATCAAATAAAGGGGGAACAATGTTGGCGAACGATGTGAGTGAGCCAGCTCAGCAACGCGATCCCGAACCCGCCCGTTCCTTGTCCTGGACACACCCCCACCGTAACCGAGCGAACGCTGTTATCCTCGTATCCTGGGGCTCACCCCATCGCCATCATCCCTCTATACTCACCAGGATTCCAAACCCTTGCACCTAACTCGACCTTTACTCAGACTTCGTACCTTACTTGGAGACGTATGTAGTTTGCAGAAAAGTCTTCCTGTTGCACCCTAAGTGGGAGTGGATCTTTCTATTGGGACTCCAGTCGATCGGGTGGCAAGTTGGCGTAGACGAAAGGTCCCCTGGGAGGATTTCTGCTATCGATACGGTAATATTTATCGGATCTGTATCCTTGGAAAGTCTATTGAGGAATCTGGTAACGTTTGAGTATCTATGTAAAACGATCTTGTGTATTCTTAGACCATCCCCTAAGAGCAACTTGATGAGGGGTTGTTTCTGGCTATCCTGACTACCGCCGTTGCACAGAGGGTGAAGAGGCTCAGTCTTCGACGAAGAACTCTGCCACTGGGAATGACTGTGGGATAAAGTCATGATGTAGCCAGTAGGGTCTGCAGCTGAAATCCTTCATCCGGGGTCCCCGTGGCTTCTCTGTTTATTTTCATTCTGATGAATATTCTTCGGGGAAGCCTCCGATGAAAGATAATGTCGCTCCGTTTGTCTCCATAATATTCGCTCCTGAACGCTCAGGCGAACACTCGCTTGGCTATGCTCGCCATGGGTTTACCTAACAGGCAAACACTGAGAGCTCGCTAATTAATTTACGAGTTGTTACCCTGTTACCGACAACAACAAAACAGCTAGTCAACAATAACTGAATTTTACAATGCACAAAGAAAGGGTACCTGTATATGTACGCTCCATACAGTCCAAGAAGGTAGGATTTGAAATTGCATGAATATTAAAAATTTCATTTTTATATTATACATTTTTTTTTAGTCTATAACGTGTCACCAGGTATACTAATGCTCCTGTATATCATTTAATTCTATTTAGTCCCACTGTGCATCCTCACGCAGAGAACATACCAGGCTACGTTTCCCTACAGTGCGGAAAAATACCGAGGAGGAATTACCATTATTCAGCGACGACGCCTGTTCTCGAAGGTACGAGCTATGTACATTCGCGGCTTACGGGCTACGATGTTGCCGGCGGGCTCCGCGGTCAAAGTTACAGGTTGACAGTGCTTTTTGCTTGCAGATTCATTATGGCCGACAGGGAGTCACGAGATGCACTTTTTTATTTTTCACTCCTTCGCGAGGTCCTTGCTCCCTCAGCGTCTCCGCGTAACATTTCCTATTCTTCGGCACGACTGAAATCAACAGCATCTAATAGAAACTATCGAGTGTATTTTCTCCCTTTTTTTTTCCTCCAACACAGTCGGTAAAGAGGATGATCTCGTTGAAAAGTTTTAACTTCTGAGAGGATGCCAGATAGCAGAAAGAAAGGAAGCAGAAGATTCCAAGAGACAATGGGACTGAGGTAAAACGAAAGAGAGAATAGACGATATAAAGGAAAGAAGAAAAAAAAAAGAAAGAAGGTCCATAAGATCGATGACTCTCTTTGATCAGCCGGTGAAGACGTATGCGGGATAATATCGCCTAATCCAAGAGAAAGGTCACCTCCTCCAGTCTCCGAGGGATACACGTACGGTACCCATCTAGATGCCCAGGACGTAGGTTCGGTCCACTCGGCACTCGGCCCGTTGACAAATGTCTCCAGCATCCCCTGGGCATCTCCGCCATCCTCTCCACCATCCCTTAACTCGGACCACCAAGCACTCCGGACTCCTCGCGTAATCCCAGGACGCGAACCAGTCCTCTTTGACACGGAGCGAGTATTCAATTACCTCCTAGAGGACCTGGACCATGTATCTACATACATGCGCCATGGCGACCCAGCATCCTGTTCCCTCCTCTCGCTCTCGTACTGTCTCACCATGAGAATATCACACCGGAGCATCAGGGGACAAACGGGAAGAACCTGAGTCTCTTTGAAGCTAAGATCCCTAAAAAAAATAAAAAATAATTTTTTCAAAATCAAATTTCCTAAATCAGCTAATAGAATATTAAATTATCAAATTAATCCTCGATCGGTAATCTTTTTTTTTTTTATTTTCTCTCGTAACAGTGCTGTAACTCGAAGGACGTGGGACTTGGATGCTGAGGACTCGAGTCACTCCTTGCAGATATTGGCATAAGCGCGATCGAGTTTCTCCAGGCTGGTACTGCACCTACGGTCGTACCAACCTACAAGAGTATCCGCCGTCAGAGTGAAAAACAATCCGTCCAGGCAATTTCAAATTTCGATAGGGATACTCTGTCGAGCAATGACGATCTGAGTGTACGTAAATAAGTATATCCGTATACGTAACACATAAGGAGAGCACGAGGCGTAGAATAGGGGCAAAGATATCAGTGGGGACCAGGCGTGTAACATAAGGCGAGTAGAAGTTTACAGCCCGTGTCCGAGTCGTGGCACAGGGCACTCGATAAAAAATGTCTCTCGCGTCGAGATAATAAAAGTGTGAATAACTACAGAGCCCAGAGATGCTCGACTGAGATGGCTCTGCTATCACGGAGCGAACTCCCTGAACGGGGGATCCGCGTTAAGGGTATGAGAGGCTGGATAGATCTTTGAAATATTCCCCTATCCCGAGTCTCTCGCAATGGGAAATCTTTATTGATTCAAACCCGTCGGCAAAGCATATATGGACTCCGAGGTCAATATGATTCTTCTCACTCTTCTATATCGTGTATTGGCTGCGTATCGGACGACCCTTACGTTTCTGCTATACGCGGGGTCTATAGATATACATGGTTCTATAACCCAGAGAACTTATATGCATTTCCAGGGGTTTTCTAGAACCGATGTATCAAAGTCGCATAGTAAAATAATATGAACTCCATTAATTCGCAGTATGAAATCTAACGAAATATTTATTTCTTTTCTTTTCGTGTCTCCTCGGCCAGTGTGCATTGTGGATTTATACCTGGCGACACTACCTTAAGGCAACTAGTTATCGCAACGAACACGGAAGCTGACCCACTGTTAACTTTATCGTTTTATGCTTATGAGTAGCCGTTAATATTCTCCCTCCTGATAACGTCCGCTGATAATGTCGTTGTGGACTTAAAAAAGCAAGGTAATTGCCGGGACGATCAGGCGCGAGTCGTTTAATGGAAACTCGATGACAGTCGAGTCGTTAATTATATTTATTTTGATAACATTAAAAAGTGTCAATACAGTAACGCGTTACTGTGTCAAATTTTCTATGTCTCCAATGATAAGATCTAATTAATTTTTTTGATCCTGAAGAAAAGTATAGCAATTATATATATATATATACTATATACACCAAGTTATGGCCTTAACCGTTTAAGGGTTCGCCCAATCTCAGTGCGAAGGGTTGCAACGAGGTTGACGAAGGGCGAAAAGGACGCGTAGTTGTATCGCTGCTTTGGGCGTGTCTCCATCTGGCGACTCGGCGTCTATTAATTAATCGACGCACAGCCGAGACTAACTGCGAGTTAATAAGCAAATTGCTACGCAATAAAGTTAGTACCGAGTATAGAGGCGAACGTGGTCCCTCGCCCTTATAACGGTAACACCCTTCGCGGGGCCACAGATGCGGCTTGCTATTCTAACCCCCTTAACTCCCATCCGTGCTACTAGCCCGCAGCCCCGCCAGTTTATACAATTCAACGTTATTCATCCGGATCGTTTAAGTTACACAATTTCATTAAGGTCCGTCGATATATAATATCCCTGTATAGTATATAGCGATATCGAGTGGTAAATTATCGACGGTATATTTTCCGGGTATATTTTCAAAAAAAATAATGCTCACCCTTTGTACAAGTATTTCACGAATTTTACATACTCTCCCCCCACCAACTGTCACGAATTGATTCTCGCACCGTGTAACATTGTATTATAACGTTATACAGGACTGGCGCACTAGACGTGTGATATACTTTATGCAAATCCTTTAATATCTGTTGATGAAGCTACGAGACCCCTTCGGCTCGGTTTGACGACACCCTGGGGGATGCTGGAGCCGGTGCTCCAGCATCCCCGCTATAGACGAGGACATCCACCCATCTCACGTAGTCCTTCGATTCGGTGCAGTTGACACTCTGAGAAATGACGTGCTTCATTATTATAATATTGCCGTGTGTGTTGGAGCACGGCTCTGGGCCCATTTCATTATATTCATGCACACGCTCAGCAGCCATTTGTTCCAGCCACGCGGTATGTAAAAGTCGCTCGCGAAACGTGGGCGGTATTATACGTGGCTGTTCTCTTCTTCTTTACTTCGCTTGGGAGCTCTATCTCGTTTTAAATGGATATTTACTATATACATATATACATATACATATACATATATGTATATACATTGCTGTCATCCTCATAGTCGCTTATTCCTTTTGTAATTGAACCTGGACAGTGGATCAGTCAAAATGATAAATTTCATTGCCAACTTATTAATCCACTAAAAAAAAAAATATACAAGACTTTAGAGTACAGCACTAGTTTACGTTGAGAGACATTAAGTTGGTACGAGACACTAAATATTTACGATTAATGATTTTGCTAAGTGCTCATAGATGAAAAACACGCGAACTTAGGTAAGATCGTGTTGGTCCATTGATCTCTGTGATAACAGTGGAGTCTGTTGATACCCGGATGTATATTTAGATATACAGGGCCGTAAAGTTTAATTAAAATAACGTTGCTTATCGAAGAAAGGATGTCCTTGTTGAAATGTCAATTTTTCTATAGCTCCCGTGAGTGCGAGTGAGAGATACGTATACGTAGTTACACGCGTGAGAGAAAGACAGAAACATGACTAATTTAATCTTAACTACCATGTATGTAGAAATATTTATTTCAAAGTCCAATCAGCTTATGGCATTCGAGTGCATCGTCAATGCAGTCTCATTGCTGCCAATGATATAAACTTTATCGAGTGCGTATACTGGGTGGTTATGCAAGGAGAGCATGCAATTAATTAAACCGGTGTTCGCCCTTGTCAACAGGCACGCGGCGAATGGGGCATCAGGGGTGGGCAAAGAGGATGAGGGGCCCCGGGACTTGCCGGGGCGACATCGACTATCCTAGTACGTAGTCATCTACTAGATGTAATACCTGAATCCAGTCGTCCTACGTGTATCCGGTGCCCTGGATATCTACATACTTGTTACCTGGAGATAGTTTCTGCTCTCATAGCTAGCAGCCATTTATATACCCCAACCAGTTACGTATAAGATTTACACAAGGTAGCCCAGATATTTGATATTTTTTTATCCCTTAAAAAAATATCGCGTTGAATTTTTTGGTGAACATTTTTTGTCGCCTACTTTACCTCTTCCGGTATACGAGCAAACTCTGGTCTCTGAACTGTAATTTTGCTCAGAGCCACCGGACGTCGTGAAGATACCTCAAGCACGTGGCAAACACTTACACGAACTCCTAATGACGACATAGTCGCGACTTAAGGCTGTAGTCATTATTTACACGCCGCCATGACGATTAAAATGAACCGCCCCTCGTGCTGTCTAGCAGTTACATCCGCTGGACCATCCACCGCGTCGCCATCAAATACATCCTCTACCATGATTGGCAGTTTATCCTCTCACGATTCCCTGTACGTTACGACCAGTCCATTGGCTTCCACCGGGAGTATAGACATTACGTCTGGTGACACGGACAAAAGTATCGTACATTTATTATCAACCGAGACTTTTCGCATTGAGAAATTCCTCGGCCCCAAAACTCAAATTCGTCAAGGGTAAAATTTGCGTAAGTGTACTAAAAACACTGAGACAGGCAGTAACAAAAGTTCTTATCCGTGTAATACGAATGTATAGAGAAGTATAAACATAAAGGTTTTTCCTATACCTGCTAGGTACGTCTCCATAAAGGCGAAGTAAAAGTTCCCAAGGGTTTTCCTCGATTCGTCCTCGGCGCAGCCTCTCGTAAAGCTTAAATAAAGATAACCGAGGCTTAGGGTTGATATCATGCTGAGGGGGCGTTACGGCTGGTTGAGTCAACGAAATCAATTTATTCCCCCATCGCGAGACGAGGCAACCTCCGGTACGCAGTCTGCGGCCAAGTAAGGGAGCAAGAGGGAGGTATAAGGGTGTAAGGGAAAAAGTGGGTAGGTCGTCGGATATATCCGTGTGGAAGCGCGGAAGAGCGAGTAAGTCTGCTTGGAGGAGGGTTTGGCTTTGGGAAGTAGGATGAAGAAAGAGAAAAGTTAACAGGGCGGGGGGGTTGCGAGGTTATACGTACAGCCCTGGAGTGAAATATATATATATATATAGACAAGGGGTAAAGAGACGAGGGAGAAAACGCGATCGCGCAGAGACTCATCTGGTTTAATGGGGAGTTTATTTGGGTCGATTCCCCACCTTTTAATCAACAGGATTGCCCTCGACCGCCCTCGACACGGCCGTCGCGGTGTGTAGCCCCGCTTTGTGCCTCGCCGCGTAAAGTCATCCCCGTGAAGGTAGCCGGAGGTGGGTATCTCCTTGGTCGGTAGCTGAGCTCCGGATGGCTACGGGAAGGTTATTACTACGGGCTAATCCCAGTCCTGGGGATCCGGAGCGAAGTCGCTCTTTTGGAGTATAAACCGGCCTTTGCTAAACCTGCCGGCGTCGTATCGGCAGACGAGCCACTTAAACACGAGCCGAGCGAGCAGTCTGAATTACCGACTTTAACGTGGAATCGTAAATAAGAATTGGTTCGGAGGTCCCAGCTGTTATCGGGATGAATTATTATTTGCTAGGAGGAGAAGGGGTAGGCATTGTTTACGATTTGTATATTATTATTATGGTCGAGCGATCGAAAGGGTTACAGGAGGAAAATGATTTTAGTATAGGTGTTTACTATAGTATGAGATAGGTAGGGAATGCATGGACACTCGTATCTTAGAGCTGGAGAGATTCGGCCGAAGGGAACTGCAAAAGGTCACAGACTGACCAGCTAGTAATCCCCTGACGAGGGTGACTTCTTCCATATATACGCGGATGAAGTGCCTAACGTAAGAAGAGAAAGAACCAATATGGACAGCCGCTGGTCAATCCGATTTCACGGACCCTCCTCCGCCACCCTCAAATATGTTATTGGATCCCCTAGCGCGATATCGAAAAGGAAACCTACTTTGGGATCCATGTGTCCGGACACAGGGTCGAGCGTGTTACTAGCCAGCCGAACTGATACCACGGTAGATCCTTGAAAAAGGAAAACTCCTTCGGAGCCAGCCGACCAGTCAGCCAGTCAGCCATCGACTCGAACATCGCTTGGACATGCGAACCCAGCCACTGTTATACCTACGTATAGAGATCTACCTATAGCTTGCTTTTATATATAAGGGGTGGTCCTCTATTATTGAGGCTGCCGAGTGGAGATCGCTGTAAGACGTTAAACCCGCCGGACATCGGCTGCCCTCTACGACCCCTAAGATCTTCCCTTACGGTAGTCTTGTTACTTCGCTCCTGATGCTTTAACGAGATTCTAGAAGGCAAATGACTTTGTACCCAGACGCTAGGAGTCTGTCTTTGGGTGATTTTGACTTTTATGATTTTTTGAGTTTTTTTTATCTCGATATAAATTGACTACGGTGCCGTTTAACGACTGCTAACACGCCTGGACCATTTCGGTTGGCTACAAGCTGAATGATGTAAAGTATATACGTAGCCGCGAGGCAGAAATATGGCTGGGTCCTCCTACTCGAGTTCAATTCACTCTCAGTCAAATCTCTCTATCTCTCTCTCTCTCTCTTGGTCCAGAATGAGTCGGCTGGGCTGCGAGCGAGAGAGCAAGTGAGGAAGAGAGGAAGTCCTGGCTCCACCTTCTTAATTCAGGGAGAGGCGATAAAAATGACAGAGCCACTGCTCGCCCGCGCTGACTTATATCCATTTACTACACAACGGGCCTGACAAAAAATAAGAATGGAATAAATAATAGCTTGCTCCTCATTCAAAGGATAACAAATGCGTCTCTGAAAAGGCTCAGCTGACAATGGGGTGGAGAGTCGCTTACAAGGCCCTGTCTCCCTTTTGCCACCGTGACGCTCGCTGCGCCACTCTGGTGATAATGCTAACTAGTCTTGGGCCTGTTTTGCGGGGCCTCATTCAGTCGCGAGAATTACCAGACGTATACACGGTAAATGGGCAGACCTCCTCACTAAGGACTTCTCGATCGTACAAAACGATGAAATTTTGTATGGATTGAGAAGAATTTGAAGAAAAAGTATTTTATTTATACATTCGTAGACGGTACCAAATCCCAACATATTTTTGGCTGAGCATATGGAATTTCGAAATGCGTCCGCAGGAGAGGGTAGTTAATCCGACAGGGGTAACAATGTCGCTCTTTCCTCCCTGTGTAAAATCGTAGACTGAATCTCACCCTATGGTTATGCTCGGAGCCTCCCCCGGTGACCCGTGTGTGTCTACGTACCTACCTAACATATAGTATAGATATAGCCAAGCACATCCAGGCAGCCACAGGAGCAACGGCGACTTATTCATTCTATAGAAGAGCTGTAAAGCGACTAAATCCGCGTCAGCAGCCAGGAATAGTAGCGGCTATAGTGACGGAAGGTATGAAGAGAGCTTGACAGGGAGGCAGGGAGCCAGGGAGGTAGGGAGACCCTTTCCAGTAAGGTAGCATCGGCCGGGCTACAATGCAGCCAGCGATGGGCATTGTGCGTCCTAATCGGATTAGCGGATGCACTAAAAAGAGCAAACGCCCAAATCGCATTTATATTAGCTCGTTGAATGAGTCGTAAATATTTATGTTGCAGAAAACCTGAAAGTGGAGGGCCTAATAATCGGTTTCCCCAGATAAATCGGAGACGGCATTGAACTTGCTGATTTTTCATAAGGATAAGTCGCGAATTTTCTATTGTACGTGACACTTGCGAATTACTTCTAAGGGAGGTTTTTACTTCGAGCTGTCACGTAGATATACGTACTACGTATACGTGTATATAGGGTGATAAAATTCGACCGCAACGAACTTTCACCGCCCCTGTAGAAGTAGGTGCTGAGCAGGTTCTAGGGTGAGTATCGACATTACAGGGGGGGGGTGGTAGGTTTGATAGGGAGGAAGAGGACGAAGGAAAAAAAAAGTTAACACCTCCGGCAGAGTGTCAAAGAACCACCCCTAATTATTCGGCATCGGCGAGTCTTTAGTTCGGGAGGGCGGCGAGGGGGGCGCATCAATCACCGTGGGTATGTCAACCTAGCGTATAATTATTGTCCAAGGTTTGCTTGGAGCGTTCGTCCGACACGTGTCAAAACTTTGTCGCTTTAGGAACGCGGCTGCAAATGAGTTTATAAAAGCAATATCTCCGAGAGCGAACCTTCGCGGTATACTTCCTGTAGGGCCAGGGCTGTACCACCCATCCAGTCGCCCCCGCGCCTCACCCTTGCACCGTTTCTCCTTTGAGATCCCGTTGACGAACCTACCTCTTCCCTTTTCTTCTACTTTCTTCTTTCTCCTTTGCGAGACCCCCCCTATAGCCTTGCCAAGTCCGCTAATAATAAAGTTTCCTCGGTGGTTCGACAACGCGTAGACAGATTTTAAAATTTCCCGTCACAAGAATCCGTCCCCTCCATCTCCCCGGGGGTCGGGGGGAACTCGCGCCAGGGCCGATATAGCGTGGCAGTGCTCTCCCCCAAGACCGAGGGAAAAATTAATAAAGTTGAGGAACAAAGTAAGTTGGCTGGCATAATGCTAGTGGGGTGAACGGCGACGGAAGGCTTCCAAGGGTGGACTTTATTATAACGGAGTGTCGAGTCTTTTATACCCCCTTGGCTTCGTCGTACCTCCTGCAGTAATATACACGTGGTAGGGGAGGGATCTTACTTACCGGCAGAGCCAGCTACATCACCAGCAATACCAGAACCACCGGCGGAACCAGGTTTGCTCATCATCACGGTTTTACTTGTCTCGTCGTTCCTCGTTCGCTTCCTCATCGAGCTCGTAACATAAAAGCCAGTTGTATTCGTATAGGACACAGCTAGACGCTCTGCTTGCGGGTCTTATTAATTTTGATAATTTTCAAGCGTTTCTATAGAGGAAAAGAAAAAGCAAAAAAAAAGGACAAAACATCGTCAGACACCTATTGGCCCGGTTCCTGTAGGCCAGAGGCGGCTGGGAATTTGGTCCTTTGCATTTTGGATATAACTGCACATCCCTCGTCGGGATGAAATTTTTTGTCGGCGGCTATCGGACAAAGCGAAATTATCCAGCCTTACGGAATGTAAGATTAACTGTCGCTCCCTCTCGCGTCCGATCGAGGCCTTTAATCTCGGTGGCCATTGTTTTTCCCAGAGTATCGGATCGCATAATACCTACGTCCAACACAGACCCCGTTGCTCTCTTGCTTCCTCCCTTTGGCTCTACTCTATGTCGCATACGTTGCAGCCAAATGGGTGCGAGAGAGAGGAGGTATAGGAGTTTGACGCTGTGTATGAGAGAGAGAGAGAGAGAGATGGAAAAATGGGAATCGAACGAGTGGACGAGAAAGAGAAAAGTTCTCTAGAACGTTCAGCCAATCGCCTGCTCGCTCGGTCGCTCGCGCGAGTTGCACACCGGTGATGGACAGCGGCGCCAATTTGACGCTCGGAGGCTTCGCCACTTTTTTTTTTCTCTTTTTTTACGGGAGGCGCTGAATATTGCATTGGGTGTTTGAAAGGGCTGGGGTTGGTCCAGGGAGAACGTGACGCCACCCAGCGGATCCCTGCACCACAGCCAGCACTTCCAACACTGTATGCATTGGATGCTGCGCTGGCTCCATATCACACGTCGGTCAAACGCCACTCTGTGCCTCCATGGAATCGCTATATCTGCATTTAGCGTGCATTCGCGAATTATTTATTTCGCCGAGCGGGCTTAGCGGCTCGGCAATTCGCGCGCGGAAAACTCGTAAGCGGAATCCGCTCCTTCTGTATTAACGGATAGTGATGGGTGGATGGGGAGATTTTTATTTTTTTTTTCAAAGTCCTTTAAAAAGAGAACGGACGAAAGGGGATGAAATAATCGATACGATGAAGATTCTTTGTTAGCGAATTTTTACGTTTTTGGAAATTATGACTTTGGTTGGATTTGAAGAAAAATTTTTTTTGGTACCGGATCTATATGATGAAAATTTTACAGGGACGGATCGATCGACCTGGAAAAGACGTTTACGGGTATGACGGCATAATCGTAGTTAGGCCCAAATTAATTAAGGAGTTTAAAGGGCGAAAGCCCTGCCGTCCTTAATGGTTTCCCCAATTACGGAGCCAATGAGTGGCGCAGGAGTCAAAGCTGGCCTAGTCACCCGTAATAAAATAAATTACAGGGGAAATAGTGCAATTATTGGCTTGCCCGCCAGCCACGTGGCATGTGCAGGTTATCTCGCGGCAGATTATCCTAATTTAATCGGTACTGATTTTATTCGATTATTATTATTATATTCGACTCGCGTGATTAATTATTCGATCGCCCCCTGCGTTATCGATTGGCAAATAGCGTTGCAGGCAACCAGTTCCAATAAATAAACTTCGATTTTATTTAATACTCTCGAATCAGGATTGCATCCTACGGCATAGCCACTGTTATCTCCTATCTGATCTGTAGTCTTCTGAGAAGCTGCTAATTAGCGCTTTTGTTTTGCATCTCACCTTGAACTCATCAAAAATACACCTGTACCCGAGTTGTTTGTTTGCGCATGAGTTCAAAATAGTCTGCTAATATTTTTCCAAAATTTCACTGTCTTTTGTGTTATTTTGTTGATGCAGTTTTTTCAGCGAAATTTGGACTTCTTGTTGACACTGGCTGTTTGCGGAAGACGAATTTTTTGTTGGCACGATTAATTTTCACAGTTGGTACTGGGCCTTCTAAATTTGGCACAACGCTACGCGGATTGGTATAAAAGCATTTCGATCGGTCAGACTTGTCACAGTTACTTGATACTTGTATTCTGGTATAAAGTACCTTCTCTTCGAGTATCATAAAAAAATAGTCATGAAGTTGGCTGTACTACTTGCTGCACTATGTGCCTACGTGGCTGTAAGTCTGGAGGTTGTGGACGCTCATGTTGTTCCTGGGGAAAATGTCATGGGCCACCATAAGGATGTACCGATCAAAAATCCGGTACATGAGGTGGAGAAGAAAACGATAAAGGAAATGTGGGAAAAGAAGGAAAATGAGAAGAACGAGGAAAAGGAGGAGAAGGAGGAGAGCAGCAAGCATATGGAACACATATCGGTAAAGTCAGACGGTAAGAAGAAGGAAATTGAAAAACAGCAACAAGATGAAAATCAGAATTCAGAGAAGAAGGAACAGAGCGAGGAGAAGAATCAGGAGGAGAAGAATCAAAAGGAAATAGAACATATAAAGGTAAACTGGAACGATAATAAGGGACATGAAAATAATGGAAAAAATGAAAATGAGAACTCAGGGAAGGGAAATGAATGGGAGAAGCAGGAAGGAAATGAAAATCATGGAAAAAATGAAAATCAGAACTCA